>JAJIBD010013615.1:0-24100 GCA_021461705.1 Cryptotis parvus | reverse complement strand
ATTTGATATGCTAAATACCAGTAGCAATTATAGACCATAATTATAGACATCATTCCCATGACCTGATGGAATGGTTTGAGGCTCTTTATGTTCCTGGAGCAAGCAGGTGCTCTTGGGGCTACTTGCATGAGACAGGACAAATGGAGATATTACTGGTGCCCGCTTGAGCATATCGATGATGAACGGGAAGACAGTGAGGGGCCAAAAACAGACAACTGAAGAAAGGAAATATGGTACATCTTCACAATGATATAGAACACAGCTGTTTGTAAAATATAAAGTCCTGTAATTTCCTTATAAATCGATGGATATAGAGAGGATTATGCTGAATGAAATGAAGGGGGCAGATATAGAACGACTACATTCATTTGTGGTACATAAAAAGGCGTAAGAGTGTTTAAGATAGAGAAGGGATCTGTATGATGAGAATAGATGGAAATTATAGTAATGAACAAAAATTTAGTCTTGAAAGTAAGGAAAAGGATATACAAGATAACCTTCCAGTATCTGCAAAAGCAAACTATAACACCCAAAAATGGAGGAGAAAGAAAGAGACACAGAAAGAGAGAGAAAGAGAGACAGAGAGTAAGAAACAGAGAGAGGCAGAGAGAGAGAAGTTCTGCCATAGAGGCTGGGGGAGGGCTTGGGGTGGGGGGATAAGGTGGGTGGGAGGTAAACTGGACACTGATGCTGGAAAATGTGCACTTGTAGAAGGGTGGCTTAAAAGGATGTCTTTGGGGCTACTTCTGAAACAGCAATAGCAGTGATCATATGAGTATGAACTTTGCTTTGAGTCCAAAAAACAAGTTAGGATCCTAAAGTAACATATATCATCATTTTGTAATTAGAATTGTTTTTTCTATCTTAATTTTCTATATATTACTAAATATTTTGTACCTTTTCAACTTTTTATAGTAACACGTGTGTGTGTGTGTGTGTCCAAACTTTACAATCAACTCTGACAAAAAGCCTATAATTTCCCTTTTTCACTCTGTTTTACTGAGAAGTTCTGAGAAGTTGTTTCTGAGCTACCAAATGCTGAAACTAGGGCAAGTCCAGAGTTTTAATCTAATACCACCATGAGATGACATGGTGCAGAACTGATAGACATGGGCAGAACTGCTACTGGCTCTCACTGTGCCCAGCGCTCATGAGGTGCCTGGGAGGGTGGCAGGTTCCAGCCCTGGCCCACCACCCCAGCAGAGCCTCACAACAAGCCAGACGACCCCCCCAATCCATGAGGGCCTCCATTTTCCACATCCGGACTTCCCCCTTGTCAGAACTCCACCCATCAGACCAGCCTATCACAGCCTGGCTCGCAAGGAGGAGCATGGTTCTTCAATAAATGCTGGATTTTGAGATGACTACAAGAGTATGCTACCCGCACGGCAGAGCCTGGCAAGCTACCTATGTCGTATTTGATATGCCAAATACCAGTAACAATTATAGACTTCGTTCCTATGACCTGATGGAATGGTTTGAGGCTCTTTATGTTCCTGAAGCAAGCAGGTGCCTTTGGGCTCTACTTGCATGAGACAGGTCATATGGAGATGTTACTGGTGCCCGCTCGAGCAAATCTATGATGAACGGGAAGACAGTGATGCAGTGATACAATCACTACAATTTAGGAAAGAGCCTACAGTTTCAAGCAGTGTTTTCTATTTCTTTGTTATAAATAATGTCCATCAATACTCTAACAGAGGCAGTTTTTTGGAGTTAGGCTCATGTCCAAACGTATTTTTCTTCTCACTAGCTCTGTAACCTAGTGCTTATGACTTAAGTTGTTTTCATTTCAGTTTACTCAACTCTGAAAAGAAATAATAATTGCACTTTCATAGGACGGTTGTTTTGAAAACAAAGGAAATTTCATTTTCTGCACATTGCTTAGTGTAGGATCTCTTTTAAAGACAGTGCTTAAGAAAGTGTGCTCCAAAAAGTAGCAGAGATCAGTGGAGTGAGTGGTGTGAATAGATGCTTTTGAACTATTGTTTTCAACGGAAATTGATGCTTTGCTGGCCCCCAAAGTAAACTTCATGTGGGATAGAAACGTTGCCATACTGTTTGAGGAACAGTTGGCCTTAATCAAGGTCACCTTGACTGAGGTTGCCCTTGCCACTGCCTCCTGTTCCTCTCCTCCTCTCCCCACCATGACTCATACACATGGTCCGACCCTGTTGTTCCCCTACTGGACCGCAGGAGAGGGAAATTGCTGAGAAGTGCAGGGCCCCTGAGGATAGAGCTATCACATACATGCTCTGCAGCTAGTCTCCATTGAAGCTTCTTCTATCTCGAGCTGTTGTGATTTGTACTTAGGTTTCCACCTCACTAATGTGGTTAAAGAGGAGCCGTCTACCTCTCCTCAGAAACATTGCAAAAGCATCACTCTTTTTCATAGTTATATCTAGAGCTCTTAAAAATAAATCTTTTTTTTTTTATTTTTTGGGTCAGACCTTGCGTTGCTCAGGGGTTATTACTGGCTCTGCACTCAGGAATTACTCCTGGCGGTGCTCAGGGGACCATGTGGGATGCCCAGGATCAAACCCGGACTGGCATATGCCACCCACGTGCAAGGCAAATGCCCTACCCGCTGGGCTATTGCACCGCCCCAAAAATAAATATTTTGGTGAGTGAGATCATCTGGCAGGCATGGCAGTTGTCTTGCATATAATCAACTCTGATTCTATCCTTGGAACCATATCTAGGCTCAGAAGCCCCATCAGAAATCATCAGTAAGCACAGCTAGGTGTAGTCCCAAAATAAACAAACATAAATATCAATAAATAAGGCTCACATGGCTGGTGCTTAGCGAATCCATATAACACGAGACAAGCCATATTTAAGGCATGATCTTTCAGTCCTTGAACTTACCCCACTTCAAGATCTACTCCTGAACTATCATTTGTAGCAGCCAATAAAATATTGTATTTTGCTTAAGCAAGATTAAGTTGGATTTTTTCTCACTTGTAACAGGAAGCATCCTAACAACTCATGACCATTGACATTCTCCATAATTGCTATTGATCAGGAATTATTTCTAATGTGAGAAGCTCATGTCATCTCATTTCATCACAAGAATGGAATGCCCCAGGGGTGTGTATTTTAGTACATGTTGGATATGGCCCCTAGTTTATTTTCTTGGCTCAATAATTTTTTTAAATTATAATAGAGTAATAGTGAATTAAAATAGAAAATGATACATTTGAAGGATCCCCATACGATTTTAAATGAAATTGCCAATATCTTTTAAGAAAATTCTTGGCTTTGTGTTCATTCTTTTGTTCTTTTGTGTTTTGAAACTAAAATGACCATTTATGTTTTTCCTTTGCTACTTGAAAATGTGCCTCAAGGCTGAAAATAACTGGGAAGATACATTAAGTTTAGGAATCCAATGTTTGCTTCCTGTCAGCCAGTAGCTTGGGGCCTTGGTGATAGCTACACGGAGAGACACAGTGACCTGGAGTGAAGACAGCTCAGAACTTGCTCAGAGCACAGCTATTAACCTAAGGCTTTGGGTCAAATGAGCTCCTGCAGGTTTGCTGGGCACATTTCAATCAGTGTCATTTCATTTGAAAACAGTGTGACTCAGAGTCCGTCCTCACAGTCTTCTTGGCCTCATCGCTGGCTGACATTTAAATGCTCTTCAGCTTAGCAATGTCAGTGTGGCAATGTTTTTTCTAGCTGTACAGAAAAGCGGTAGAACCTCTACTTAAAGCTCTGTTTCTCTGGGTGCCCCTGAACGTGAGTTCTAGGGAAACACTCTGTTGCCAACAGCCCAGAGGTCCTGTTTGTGCCAGTGTGGGGTTTAGTGTCTATGGATAGAGAAGGACTCTGTTTTATGCAACATTTTATTTATCCGTTTATTATTTCAAGAACATTTTTGCTTGGGGATTTGATAAACATCAAATATAGTTTTTTACATTGCCAGGCATTTTCATTTCTATTGCCTATATGCCTGCACTTGGAATTAGTCTTAAAATAACTTTGACTTATTTAAGGAGCAATGGTATTTATGAAACATTTTGCATTTCTGACAGGTATATTTCAATGTCTTAATTTCTCTACATTCTCATTAACACTTGTTTGTTTCAGGTTTTCTGTGGGAGATGTGGGTATTGGGTCACATAGGGTGGTTTCAATGACTGCTATGAGTGAGTCATATGTAGAGATGAAGATTGAATTGTTCTTGGCCACATGAAAGGCAAATGCCTTAATCCTGATCTCTCTGGGCCTTGTACCTGGCATTAGGTTCTAGCTATATACCTGGTGTGAATTGCTATTTCATTGTAGGTTTGGTTTGCATTTTCCTCATGGCAATTGATGCAGAGTATTGTTGCATGTGCTTGCTTGACACTGTATATCTTCTTTGGAGTAATATCCCCTATTTTTTTTATGCCTTCAGTTGTTCCAATGGCAAAGCAAGGGATTTAAAAGTAAGCAAAGATTGTGAGTTTTTGATAACTGGCTTGTATGAAGCTGTTGAAATTTACTGTAATTTGAGTAATTTTTGTTTCTTTACTGGCACTTTATGTGCCACATATGAATGAGATGACTCTGCAACTTTCCTCTCCTAACGCCATTCAGCAGATCTATCCATGTAGCCTCAATTGCGTGATTGCATCTTTCTTTGTAGCTGCGTTGTATTCCATCGTGTATGTGTACCACCATTTCTTTATCCAGTCATTTTTCTTGGCCACGTGGGCTCTTTCCAGATGCTGGCCATTGTGAACAGTGCAGCACTTAACACAGCAGTGCAAACGTCTTTTTCTGAAGAGATTAGATCTCAAGAACTGGAATTGGGGGTCATAGAGCATTTTTTCAGGTTTTTCCTTTATAAGTTTCCATGGGACAGGAAACTTATAAAGGAAAAAAAACCCTGGGAAATGTGCTCCTATATGACCCCACAATCACCCCATCATCACAGCCCGGATCATGGACACCCACCCTGCAGCCGTTTCTTCCTCAATCCGGCCCAGAACTCCACCCAGCCGACCAGCCCATCACAGCCCGGATCATGGACACCCACCCTGCAGCCGTTTCTTCCTCAATCCGGCCCAGGTATGCTGGTCCAGAGACTCTTAGACATGGGGCAGAGCGGTTCCTTGCTCTCCCTGTGCCCAGCCGTTCATGAGGCAGTCGGGAGGCATGGTGGGTTCTAGCCTTGGCCCACCACCCCGGCAGAACCTCACAACAAGCCAGACGACCCCCCCCCACTCCATGGGTGCCGCCATTTTCCACATCCGGACTTTCCTCTCTTCAGAACTCCACCCAGCTGACCAGCCCATCACAGCCCGGCTCACGCGGCCGCAAGCGGCCACGCGGTTCATCAATAAATGCTTTATTTGGAGGTGTTTAAAGAATATGCCTCCCGCACGGCAAGCCTAGCAAGCTGCTCGTGTTGTATTTGACATGCCAAATGCCAGTAACAATTATATTAGGTCATTCCCATGACCTAATATAATGGTTTGAGGCTCTTTATGTTCCTGTAGCAAGTCGATGCCCTTTGCTCTACTGGCATGAGACAGGACATATGGAGATATTACTGGTGCGCGCTCTAGCAAATAGATGATTAACGGGAAGATAATGATCGTGATCGTGAAGTTTCCATATTGTTTTACAGAAAATGCTGGAACAGCCAACATCCCCGCCAACAGTAGATAAGAGTTCCTTTTCTCTTGTGTTCCTAACAACATGATTGATTTCAATTTTTGTGATGAGTGCTGGTTTCACTGTGTGAGATAACAGTTCATTCTTTCTTTGATTCACATTTCTTTTCTCTGATGATGACTGACACCAAGCAAGCATTTTTTCTTATGACTTTTGGCTCTCTGTCTCTTTTTTTTTGTCAGTAGATTTCTGTTTATGTATGTCTCCCCACTTTTTGGATGGAGTTGTTTGTTTTTTTTTTCTTGTAGAGTTCTGCCAGTACTTATACATCTTGTTTAATAACCCTTAGTCAGAAGAGTGGTGGGTAAATACTCCATCAGTCTGCTCGGTGTCTTTGTATCCGGGTCTCATTCTTTTTTGCAGTGTAGATATTTCTTAGTTTGATCTATTCCTATATGTCTCTCTGTCATATTCTGTTCTTGTACCTTTAATCAAAAGAAGCACATTGAACTGTTCATTCAAAAACTGACATTTAAGTGCAATGTGGAGTCAGAAAGAAAGAACCAGATAGCGCTAGAAGTCAGAGAACATGTGATGTGTTCAAGAAATAAAAGCAGTAGTCCTCAGAGAGTAGGAAGGACGTCATGAGAAAGTGCCATTGATTTATTTTTTAATTAAAATATTGAATCACCAAGGTGCCATTGGTTCTTGATGGTGTAAGGGAGCTTGTGGAGGTAAGTTATGGGTCCAAGGTACTTACATAATAATTGAGTTATTTGGGGCCAGAGAAGTAGTACAGTGAACAGGACACTGGCTTTACATGCAGCCAACTCTGATTCCAAACCCTGGAACCCCATACAGTTCCCAGAACCCTGCCAGAAGTGATCCCTGAGCACTGAATCAGGAATAAGCCCCAAGCACTGCTAGGTTTAGTTCAAAATGAAAAAAAATAGTGAGTATTTGTTATTAAAAATGTGGGCACATTTAAATAAGTTTAAAATGTCTTTCTAGGAAATTTATATGGCAAATTATATCTCAAATTATATCATGCTCTTAAAAGAAACACTGCCTGTCCTGACACACAGGTTAGAGTCACCAGATTTGGATCTTATGTAGTCTGTAAGACACTTGAAAGAACAAGAGCTTCTTTGATTGAGGAAACCCTAGCTTTACTGCGAGTTTGAAAATCGTAGGTAATGCCTCAATCCTCTTCTGCTGGATAGACATACTAATTATGAACAAAAAGACACTCTTACTATCTAGAAATTTAAAAAAAGACTCCTTAAACTATTTATCTCTAGATAAACTCTTTATCTAGAGATAGTTTAAGGAGTAGCAGTTATTTACTGCTACTTCACATGGCGTAGTTGACTATTTTGAATGAATATCATTAATGAAGTCTTTTATTAGATTTTCAAATATGCAGAAATGTTTTGCTTAAACAAATCTATTATTGTGGGAGGGAGACAATTATTTCGTTATAATTACAGTGACAGTTAAGTCAAACTAAAATACACGTTCTTGTTTTGCCATTTGGAACTTATACTCAGGTAGCGTAGGGTGCATTTGGTAAAGAACATTGGTGTGTGCAATTATATCAATAACAGTGCAGCAGTCAGTGAGACACAGCAGGGAAATCCTTCTCCTTACTGATCTAAGGAAAAAGCACAGATTTCCAAAATTAAAGAAAATCTGCAATTCGGGCGCCATATCTTAAAAAAAAGTAACATGAATGTTCTAAAGTGAACCTAAAACAGAACTTAATCTTCCCAAAATATTTCAGCTGAGAGTACTGTCACATCGAAGAGTGTATTTTAAAAGGATTATTTTTAGTTAGGAAATGAATAAAAGAGGAGAGTGGGAGTAGTTCGCATTTTCTGCATTATAGAGAAATTTATTGGTAGAAAAGTGAAAGCAAGAGCATTATCTAGGACGCGGTCACCGTTGCTCTTAATGCCCATCGTCGGACAATAAGTGTTTCCACACTCTGGAGGTGAAAGCTTATCCAGCATTGATTCTGTTTCTTGTTTTAAAACATGGATCTTTATCCCAAAGGAGACTCTAAAAGAACAAATCAGATCATTGAGTGGCTGCCATTTAGGGGCAGCTAATGATCACTGAGAGACAAGATCAGAAAGTCACCAAAGCACCAGAACAACTGCAAACGCGTACTATTTTAATGAAGAAAACTCATATTTCAAGATTTCCCCCTTTTAACCTTATTGAAATATCTGTTGGAAGGATCCATTATTTCATTCTAAACTAAAAAAATTAAAGGAAAAGAAGATTGATTTAATAGACCTCAACCTGCTCTTGGGTAAATAATGTGAGGTTTTGTGTATTGCATTTGCATGAGACTCAAGGGCTTTCTGATCTGATAGGTCACAGCCCTTTCTCTGAATTTTATCATAATTTCCTTTGTGCATGATATCCAAATTCAAAGATGTAAGATTTAAAATTAATGAGCAGGTTTGTAATCTTTCAGGGAGATCTTAGCAGTTTACTTTCACGCAGTTCTCAGAGAGAATAAGAAGGCCAGACTGAAATTCATTTTTTCTTCCTGTGCTGTGGTTGATGATTTAAACTCCCAAAGAAATAATTTCTTTTTAAAAGAACAAACGAAAGCCTTGTGCTCACTCTTGCTTCCCATTTAAATATGACTTTCGTGCCATCGTTCTAAATGAAATTTGTCATGCATCCTTACATAGATGAATGTCACGTTTCTGTTGTGGAAAAGTATTCATCCGGTGTTAGCACAGGCCAGGCTGGTATTTATAAGGATCCAAAGGTTCCAGCCCTTGGGAGACATAAGACATGGCTTGTCCTGGCTTCCCAGCAGAGGAAAAGAGAAAGAACAATGTCCAACTCACAGACAAGCACTTTCATAAACCTTTGCAAGCAACACCCATTCTGTCCCTCGGTCTTCTAGTGCATGAATTCATTCAAGACACACTTCCCACACAGACTATAAAACCTTTGATTTGGGTCCATCTCCATAATGGGAGACTGAAGCTTCCTCACTGCAAAACACTGGAGCATTAGCCATAATTAGGGACAGGTTGATAAATACCACGATGCCTACTCTTCTCTCAAATTGAGAAAGGAAGCTCCGGGGGCCAGAGTTCCCAGCACATTCCTTATAACAAATTCCAGGGGCCAGAGTTCCCAGCATGTTCCTTTCTTTACTACTCACTACCTTGTTAGTACTGAGTTTCTTTGCTGGTTCTATTCCACAGAAAAAAAGGGGGATGTTGTTTGTTTCAGAAACTCTAAAATACTATTTTTATTAATACTTTGCTCACAATAACCTTCCCTCATCAAAGCATTAAAAAACTATACAAAGACAAGAGATTCAGCCATAATTACGCATTCCTCAAAATATATGCCTATTAAACATTACCATCTAATGTTGGACAAAATAATAATGTTCTGTGGTAGTTTCAGTAGCTTAACTTTGAAATCAGATAAGTGAAAGCATAAAGAAAGTGAATTAAAGAACTCATAATTTCCCAGTCACTGACCCATGGATGCCAGGAACAAGTGTTTGAAACATTAACTGATAGCGCAACTCAAGTGAGGAAAATATCCACAAATTTCAAAATTTTGGCAATGCATTTAAACAATTAACATTATATATATATAATGTTATATATATATATATATATATCTCATGGATACACATATATATCCATGAGATAAGATATACACACATATATATGTTCCAATATTTATATTTCTTGACTTTATTCTTTGAATTCAGTGAGTTTTACTTCGACCTTTTACTATATTATATTCTTTATTTTGCTCATGAATGTTCTGATACATCAAAGTTTTTTCTTTGAAAAAAGTGTATAATTAGCTATGCAAATTGTAAATATGAAACCTGAGAGCTGTGTTGTCTTTTTTTAAGTATTTATCTTTTGAAATGTTCAAAATAACACATTTACAAAGGTGTATGCTTTAGAAAGGCTTTAACAAAACATCTTTGAAATGATTGTTGCTATGGAAACTGGTTTATTAAACATTAAAATTAATAAATCTGAAAATCATGCAGGCTAGCATACCTATAAGAGCTTTATAAGTATAATTGAAGTCTAATAGAAAAATAACAACCTCAGTGCACAGGGTACCCTTGTCTTCCTCTAGGGCCAGAAGTATCTTCAGAAAGCTGAAAAGATGGTCTTTGTGGTCTAGGGAATTTGGACAAAAGAACATTATTTTTATGAAAATAATTTTTGTTTTAATTTGTGTTGTTGTTTTCAGGCCACAATGATGATGCTCATGGGTAGCTGTTGGCTCTGCACTCAGGGATCAGTCCTGGTGATGTTCTTTGGGGGATATGCCAGGGATTAAGCAAGGGTTGGCCCATACACGGCAAATATTCTACCACCGTATCATCTCTCCAGCCCCTCTGGACATATATTGATAATTTGTGACTCGTGGTCATTGTCATTTATTCCCACTGCTTTTAAGATTGCGATATATAGGTTCATGTCAGCCTGGGGTCCCAATAAAACTTCCATGGGCTGAGAACATTTGCTTCCATGTACCTCAACCTCATTTTATTATCAGTGGTAAATATGATTAGAAATGCTGTGTTCTGCTTCTGATCTGTAGGTCAGTCTTAATAAAATGGTGGATGTGGGGGGGAGTGACAGCACAGCGTTAGGGCGTTTGCCTTGCATGCAACTGACCAGGGTTCGATCCCTGGCATCTCATATGATCCTCCGAGCACCACCAGAAGTAATTTCTGAGTGTAGAGCCAAGAGTAACCTCTGAGTATCTCTGGGTGTAACCCAAAAAAGCAAAAAAATAAATAAATAAATAAATAAATAAATAAATAAAAAAAAAAAAGAATGAATGAATGAATGAATGAACGAATGAATAAATAATAAAATGGTGGATGGTCATTAAAATCTTCATTTTATTCTGATGGGTGAATTGAATTCTTTTTTTTATTTGGCCTCAAATGCTTTCTCTTCTCTTTTTCATTTTTTTTGTTTTTCTTTTTCCTTCATTTCCTCTTTTTTTCTCATTTTCTTTTCTTTTTTTCTTTTCCTTTTCTTTTTACCTCTCCCTCTCCTCCTCTGCTCTCCTCCAGGGCCCTGCTCTCCCACTCCCTTCCCTCCACCTTCCTCTCTTCTCCTCTCCTCCTCTCTTTCCCTTCTCCTCTCTCTTTTCCCAACTCTCCCTTCCTGTTCCCTTTCTTTTTATTTTCTCCTTGATATTAAAGTGAATTAAATATTTTTATCTAACCTGACCATTGAGACTAAAGTGCTAATGCTGAACTCAATGTTTCCTTTCCTCACGTGGACCATTTCTAGGAAGTTTATCTGTATTCATGGCTGCAGTTCCTACCAGCTACAGATGGCCCTGAGTATTTTCCTATGAGTCAGTCAGATTTCTCTTCTGGATTGATGACTTGCCTCTCCTTGCTAAAAGCCAAGTGCATGCATGCGCTCTGCCGCTCTGATTAGACTCCTTATCTCCGTCCAGAGACCGGAACTGCTCCCATTTTCCATAAAGGACTCCAGCATAATAACCCTACATCCCACATTACCTCAGGAAAGGGAGTCAGACAGGACTTTATTCCTATTGATTCTTATCTATGTATCTCTATTTCCAATTTATCTTCATTGAGCCTTATCAAACAAGAGCAACAAAATGTATTAAAGAGGAACTTATCTGAGAAAATTAAATTACAAGCCCCAGCCAACCAACAGAGTTCTGAAAATCACATTGATTTATCTCACAGGTTGCGAGGGTCAAGGGTCAAGGACCAGAGAGCTGCTTCTTCCTGCCTGCAGTGCAGTGGTGTTTAAGGGAGGTCAGGCCGTTCCCTCTAAGACACGATCAGGAGAGAAAGAAACAGATGGGAGCCACACACTGAATGTCACTTATTCTATTAAATTCTGGTCTCAGTTAAATTGAATACATTGTCCACAACATCACCTGCTGTGAAATATCATGTAAGGTAAATAAAATGTGTAGGTGTTAAATGCAATTTGATTTGAAATATCACTCTGTCACCTGATTTGTGCCCCCTCCCTTTTCACAACTCCCATCGTCATTCAGAGACAGCCTGCAGGAAGGCAAATATGGTTAAACGAGCTGGCAGGCTTACAGGGACACACCCTAATTTTATGCCTAGAATCTCTGATAGTAGGAAGGAGGAATACAGAGACTACAGTCTGGCCTGGGCACACACAGTGGGACCAGACACCGTATGAGGTCAGACTCAAACATCACTGCCTGTGCAGTGAGACAAGAGGTCCCCAAAACCAACCCTGAGCTCCCTGATAAAAAGACACCCTGTCTCTAGAGTTGAGAGACATGCGGAAGCCTCCCACACTAAGGCGATCTGCTGTGGCCACCCAGGCTGACTAACGCAGGGAGCAATGCCATGTCTTATCTCTTACCTGAGGGGAAGAGATCATGTGATGAACCCGCGATCTCGTGCAGACACATTAGTTTTATTAGTTTGCATCATTTCAGGTAAACAAAAATGAGTAACTCCTATTTATTGACTCTTCCCTGTATGAATGGCGAATTCGAATGGCAGCCTTATAAAACCTACGATTGAAAACGGAAGCACAGACTAGGCACTTTCCTGACTGAGCTTCTTCCACCTTAAAGTAGACTTGATAACATTTCAACTTAAGTCTGAATACAGAAGCAGGTTTGCTACTCTGTGTGTGTGTGTGTGTGTGTGTGTGTGTATGTTTTAACCTAGACTGTTACATGGTCTGCGAGTCTCTGCAGACTCTCTGCAGTCTGAGAGACTCACAGACATGGGGCAGAGCTGCTACTGGCTCTCCCCGTGACCAGCCGCTCACGAGGCGCCCCGGGAGGGGATGGTGGGTTCTAGCCCTGGCCCACCACCCCAGCACAGCCTCACAACAAGCCAGACAACCCCACACTCCATGAGGGCCTCCATTTTCCACATCCGACTTCTCTCTCATCAGACCTCCACCCAGCAGAACAGCCTATCAGCGCCCGGCTCTTCGAGTTCCACCCTGCAGAAGTCTTTCTTAAATCCGGCTCAGGTATGCCGGTCCAGAGACTCGCAGACATGGGGCAGAGCTGCTACTGGCTCTCCCCATGACCAGCCGCTCACGAGGCGCCCGGGAGGGATGGTGGGTTCTAGCCCTGACCCACCACCCCAGCACAGCCTCACAACAAGCCAGACGACCCCACACTCCATGAGGGCCTCCATTTTCCACATCCGGACTTCTCTCTCGTCAGACCTCCACCCAGCAGACCAGCCTATCAGCGCCCGGCTCGCAGGGGGCCACTCTATGGCCGTGAGGTTCATCAATAAATGCTGGACTTAGAGATGCCTACAAGAATATGCTACCTGCACGGCAGAGCCTGGCAAGCTACCCGTGTTGTATTTGATATATATGCCAAATACCAGTAACAATTATAGACCTCATTCGGAATGGATTGAGGCTCTTTATGTTCCTGGAGCAAGCAGATGCCTTGGGCTCTACTAGCATGAGACAGGGCATATGGAGATGTTACTGGGGCCAGCTCGAGCAAATAGATGATGAACGGGAAGACAGACAGTGACAGTTACATGGTCAATAAAGAAGACTAAAAGATACTGTTACCTTTCCAAAGCAGACTGTGATTTATTTTTATTCATTTATTATTAGTTTTGCTTTTGGGGTCATACCTGGTGATTCCAAGAGGTTACTCCTGACTCTGGACTCGTGAAATATTACTGGAGATGCTCGGGTGACCATTCGGGATGCTGTGATTGAACCCACGTCAGCTATAAGCAAGGCAAAAGTTCTCACTGCTGTACTATTTTCATTCTCCTCCAAAATAGACTTTTAAATAGTCTATTTTTGGTTTCACAGAGAGTATGTTATGCTAAGGAATGATGGGGTCAGACCTTAGAATCAGGTGTTCCCTCAAAAAATACATCATAGGTAACATCCATAGAATCATATCTGCTTCAATGCCTAGAGTCACATCCCATAGTTTGACAACCTGCTTGCTTTGATCCTGGGACATCCAGTTGAATGTTCTTTGCAGACTATTGTGTACTTGTGAAATCTGCTTCTAGAATCATCATGACCTTCTAAGGAAAGACTTGCTCCCTCTCTCTTCTGAGAAACGGCCTATTGTAGGGTCATTGTAAGGGACCCTGCTCTGAACTGAGGCTTTTCCCTCATACCAGAGTCACTGTTGTGGCATGTGAGTTGTATAAAGTGGCTGCTAACATCCACTTTATACAATGTGCAGTTACACAAGGTACCTTATAATGAACCCTGGCAAGAAAAAAAAGTAAGCCTTTGAATTAGAAATCCTTTATTGAAAATTATGCACACACCTAAGACTATTTATTATAAAATGCCATAGCTCTATCAGTTTCAGATTTCCTTATGTTAGGAAAATCTGGTGAGATTGTTAACTAACAGCTCATTACTGTTCAGTGATTTCTAATAAAAAAGAGCATTTCGTCAGAGAGTCAAAACAAAATAACAACCCCCATATGTGTCAAAATAAAGTAAATAATATAGGGTGGCATAAATTCATGTGATCATGTTGGCTATTTTCAAACACAAACTTGTGTATTAAATAATCACTCCAAATCTCCACAGCTATGATGATATACCCAGTTTCCATAACAATATTTTGCTCACAGCAATGAAGTAGTTCTCTTGTACTTTTTAATGAAATATGTGAAAGAGCTGTGGGCATCTATGCAGAAATTCCACATTCTGCTACTCTGACATGCACTGTTTATTTTTAATAAAACTCTCGGTATGACAACAGGCAAGGTTAACTGGGTAGTTTCCTATTTTTAGGATAATCAACACCAGGGTGGCTCTGAAGGCTTTTCTTTCATCTTTAGCACTGAAGCAGCAAGTCAGCAAAGCTTCCACCCTGCTTTAGTAGGTGTACTGAGATCAAAAGCGTACCCGAAAACAAATGGCAGATACGCACACTGAGAGGCTACTTGTCACTTCAATCAGACTCGCAATAACTCGCATTTCACGCTTCTGTTTTAAGATTCTGTTGCTCATTTTTCCCGAAAAAAAATCAGAAATCTTGTAGTTCCTTGTCCTCTATGTGATGGAAATATCTGCTATCTGTAGAGACAGAAACTTTCGGTCATTGTCATAATGAAGAACATGTGCTTAATTAACATTGTTTTCCACTTATAACTGAGAAGCTCTGTTTAAAGAGTTAACATATGAGGAAAAAAGGTAAATGACTTATGTGGTGGTAGTGGTGCTATTGAAGATATCCTGAGTAAGTGCATCAAGTCTATATTTTTTCCTATTAAATTTGGTTCATAGTCAATAGAAAACTCAAACTCACAACAAGGTGATAATACTAGTCAGCAAAATATTTGTCCAAGTTGCCAGAAGTGCCTCCTTGCTCTTGGCCAAGTAGATGGTTTTCCTGATAGTGACTTGGTTAATCCATCCAAGAAAACCTGGACCTGAGCATAGCCAAATGATTCTGAATGAAGAGCGCTGTTTGAATAGAACCAATATTGACCAATTGTGACATCGTTCTAAAAAATCCAAACATCCATTGGCATCATGGTCCACTTGGGTAAGCAACAACCAAGTCATTATTTTTAGGGTATGCCCAAGATCTCAAACCATACAAATCTTTTTACATCTGGAGTTTAAAACCAGGGCATCTCATATGATTAAAAAAAAATTCAATGAAAGAGAAAAGAGCTATGGAGAGATGAGAAGATAATCTTTATGAACTATACTTGAGTTAAACTTATAATTCCATGTTAATTTATGTTAGAAATATATTTAATGAGATTAAATTTCACAGCAATGTGGTACCTACAGATATATAGAATTTATTTTTTCTGGAGGGGGCACCCAGTGCTGCTCAGGGATTACTCCTGGTTCCGGCACTCAATAGTTTCTCCTGTAGGTACTCAGGGAACCATATGAGATTCTGGTGTTTGAGCCTTGTTTGACCACGTGAGAGACAAGTTCCCATCCATGGTTTCTTCAACCTCTGGAATATTTTTTAACAGATGTGTTGGCATTTAACCTCAAAATATTTTTAAACTATATGTTTATACTTTTATTGAATACATTCTAAGCAGCAGACTCTACTCCAGGTTTTAAGATTCACAGGTACATAATAACATGGGCATTTATTGGTGAATATTTACAAAAAATAAATAAAACTTGAAGCATCACAGTGGTAATTAGGACACTGGAGAAAATGTGTAATGTACAAGAAGATGCACATTAATTATCCCAGAGGATAATTTGGACTTCTCTCTCGTCAGAACTCCACCCAGCAGACCAGCCTAGGCTGGTCTAAGTGGCCGGGGTTCATCAATAAATGCTGGACTTAGAGATGCCTACAAGAGTATGCTACCTGCACGGCAGAGCCTGGCAAGCTACCCGTGTTGTATTTGATATATATGCCAAATACCAGTAACAATTATAGACCTCATTCCGGAATGGATTGAGGCTCTTTATGTTCCTGGAACAAGCAGATGGCTTGGGCTCTACTAGCATGAGACAGGACATATGGAGATGTTACTGGGGCCCGCTCGAGCAAATCGATGATGAACGGGAAGACAGTGATACAGTGATATCCCAGAGGGTAAATGTTATTCAAAGCATGAGGTGAGAAAATAATTCTTCAATTATATAGATCTTGAACAAAACTACTGGTCAATAAGAAATATTTGACATTCAATAGAAGACAGTTTATTTCTTCTTTTAATTTTAATTTTAAAATATACATTAAAAAGCCACCATACACTCCTTATTTAATGAAACAGGCACATTTCCAGAGCATTATATTTGTGATAAAATAGAACTTGACCTACCAGTCTTTCATGGAGACCGTGCACAGTGAAGATGACGTGGAAAAAGACAATCCAGTTTGAGAAACAATGTAATTATCGATAAAGAGAAAAAGAACTGACTTGAGGATGTGCTTCAAGTTCAGGAGAATATTTAAAATTAAGACCAGAAACAAAAACAAACTTTAAAAAGAAAATTTTCCTAAGGAACATAGATAACATTTTGTGAATAATTGTCTGAAATTCATACAGTCCTGACAGTAATTCTAAGAGGTTGGCATTTACTTAAACAGGTAAAAGATAATTCCAGCTTTTGTAAAGACTGGCACCATGAAAAAGAAGAACAACCAGTACTGGAGTGGATGTGGGAGAACAGAACTCTTTGTCATTTTTATGGGAATGCCAACTGTCTAAGCTTTTTTGGAAAACAATATTAACATTATTCTAAAACACTAGAAATTGAGTTCCCATTTGACCTAGAAATAAACTTCTGGGAATATAGCCTGAGGGTCCAAAACCCACAGAAGAAACACCACCTCCACATCTGTGTTCAAGCAGTACTCATTAAATCAGAATTTGGAAATAATTGAGTGGCCAATCACAGACATAGCTCTCCCTGTGCCCAGACACTCACGAGGTGCCCTGAAATTATGGCAGGTTCTAGCCCTGGCCTGCCACCCCAGCAGAGCCTCACAACAAGCCAGACGCCCCCCCACTCCATGAGGGCCTCCATTTTCCACATTCGGACCTCCCTCTCATCAAAACTCCACCCAGCAGACCAGCCCTTCACAGCCTGGCTCATCTAGCCCACCCTGCAGCAATCTTTTTTTTAAATCCGCCCAAGACGCTGATCCAGAGACTCACAGACATGGGGCAGAGCTGCTACTAGCTCTCGCTGTGCCCAGATGCTCACGAGGTGCAGGGGAGGGATGGTGGGGTCGCCAGATGACCCGCCACTCCATGAGGGCCTCTATTTTCCACATCCGGACTTCTGCTTCATCAGAACTCCACCCAGCAGACCAGCCTATCACAGGCTCACTCATGAAGATCCACCCTGCAGCAGTCTTTTTTTAAATCTGGCTCAGGAACGCCAATCCAGAGACTCACAGACATGGGGGTAGAGCTGCTACTAGCTCTCCCTATGCCCAGATGTTCACAAGGTGCCCGGGAGGGATGGCAGTGTCTAGCCCTGGCCCGCCACCCCAGGAGAGCCTCACAACAAGCCAGACGACCCCCACTCCATGAGGGCCTCCATTTTCCACATCCAGACCTTCCCCTCATCAGAACTCCACCCAGCAGACCAGCCTATCACAACCTGACTCGTGCGGCCGCATCAATAAATGCTGGATTTAGAGATGACTACGAGAGTATGCTACCCGCACGGCAGAGCCTGGCAAGCTACCCGTGTGTCATATTTGATATGCTAAATACCAGTAGCAATTATAGACCATAATTATAGACCTCATTCCCATGACCTGATGGAATGGTTTGAGGCTCTTTATGTTCCTGGAGCAAGCAGGTGCTCTTGGGGCTACTTGCATGAGACAGGACAAATGGAGATATTACTGGTGCCCGCTTGAGCATATCGATGATGAACGGAAGACAGTGAGGGGCCAAAAACAGACAACTGAAGAAAGGAAATATGGTACATCTTCACAATGATATAGAACACAGCTGATTGTAAAATATAAAGTCCTGTAATTTCCCTATAAATCGATGGATATAGAGAGTATTATGATGAATGAAATGAGGGGGCAGATATAGAATGACTACATTCATTTGTGGTACATAAAAAGGCGTAAGAGTGTTTAAGATAGAGAAGGGATCAGTATGATGAAAATAGATGGAAATTATAGTAATGAACAAAAAATTTAGTCTTGAAAGTAAGGAAAAGGATATAAAAGATAACCTTCCAGTATCTGCAATGCAAACTATAATACCCAAAAACGGAGAAAGAAAGAGACACAGAAAGAGAGAGAGAGAAGAGAGACAGAGAGTAAGAAACAGAGAGAGGCAGAGAGAGAGAAGTTCTGCCATAGAGGCTGGGGAGGGCTTGGAGGTGAGGGATAAGGTGGGTGGGAGGGAAACTGGACACTGATGCTGGAAAATGTGCACTTGTAGAAGGATGGCTTAAAAGGATGTTAAAAAGTTAAAAGGATGTAACCAATTTCAGAGAAAAGGCTCAAAAGGTTATTTTAGTAACTGAATTCAAATCATATCAACTTTATTTTTTAAGTATTTTGCACATAAAGCAGGACCTAATATATTTTGACTTTTGTTTTTTGGATTCGGGACCACATCTAGCTACGGTCAGCTATGATTTCTGACTCTGCACTCAGGAATTACCCCTGGCAGTGTTTGGTAGACCATATGAGATGCCTGGGTCAAACCTGGGTTAACCACATGCAGAGTGAGAGTCTTTCCTGTGTAATTCTTTCTAGTTCAAGTTAGCTTTTAAGGAGTTAACTATTTCTGAAATAAAATGATAAGGTTTTTAGTATTATTTTACACATTTGATACTGCTCTGAACATGATTATATAACTGAATACTATGTGCTCAAAAGAAAATGAAAAGAAATTAATGTATTTTCCATCTGAGGAATTCTAGATAACCCTCATGAATTTAGTTCGAAACTTATGATAGAGGAAAGTGATATCTACAATGATTCAAGGATAAGCTAACAAAAAAGTTATTTTCAATCTAATCACAATAACAAAGGTTATTATAACTTTGGTTGCTTACTACACCATGCTTTATTAAATATGAGGTCACAATTTAAAAATGCATTGCTCAAGGATTAATTGAATATATAAAATATTCTCCAAGAGGTTAATGTGGCTCAGCGATACATACTTTTCTTGCATGTGTGAGGATTTGAGTTTGTTGGACGGTCCTGTCCACAAACTCCCACAGAACCAAAAAATAAGTGACAAAAGTAAACCTGTGATCAGGTCAGAGGGATGGACACTTACCCTCACTGCAGCTACAGGTGCGGTGACGGCATGGCCCTGGTATGCTGGCAACTGTGTGTCCCCTCAGTTTCTGCCAGAGTTAGCCTGGTAGCACAGAGCCAGGCAGAAGTACCCTGCACCATGGTATGGTCGAGAAAACAACAAAAAGGTTGACATGTCTTTAAATCTATGTCATAAAAATGGCAAGTTTACAAAAACACTACTGATATATAATAGTTTGCATTCATCAGAAAAAATATGTATTTTGGAAACAGCACAGATGACTTATAAATTATCTCAATGCACAGTTGAAAGTGCCTGATGAAATACTTAACTTTGTATTTCAACGAATTTCATGAAAAATGCCTTAAATATACTTGCTAACAACACCATACTGCTGCCGTATTAAGGGCTCTTTCAGGGTCAGGAAAATAAACATTTTTTGGTACCATTCTCCCTGCATTAACATATGCCTCAGAGACCTGGGCCCTACGAAAGCAGGATGAGAATGTTATTCGGTCTCCCAGAGAGGAATCGAAAGAGCTATGCTTGGAATATCATGCCTCACTCAAGTGAGAGAAGGAATCCGGAGTTCTGACCTCTGTCACTATTCCAGAATCAGGGACGCTGTCTCGTTTGCCAAGGCATTGAAAATCAGATGGGCTGGGCATGTAATGCGATTTGGAGACGACTGCTGGACTAGAGCCGTTATCGACTGGATCCCACGGGATGTCAAAGATCACGTGTCTGCCCACCTACAAGATGGTCAGACTTCCTTGTTAAGACCCTGAAGGAACGGTTTGAGGCTCTTCATATTCCTGAATCAACCAGATGCCATTGGGCTACATTGGCAAGTGATAGGGTCCAATGGAAATGTTACTGGCGCCCGCTCAAGCAAATCGATGAATAACGGGATTCAAGTGATCAAGTGATCAAGTGAACAACACCATACGATTATTCTTTAGAAACCTGAGTACAGTTGAAAGTGACTTGCTTATATTTGTTTTAAAAATCCTTAAAATTAGAAATATGCTTTTAGAAAATTATTTCAATCATCCTGGTCTTTCCCTGGCCCACCTACAGCCATTGGAACAAAGTCACTTGGCAGACAAACTCCATTAGGAGGAAAATATTCTTCCTGACATTTATGGGTTTATTTTTTAAGGAGAAATTATAAAACTTTCCAAATATGAAGAAACTCGTTAAAAGCAAATGGCGTGCCAGGGGCAGGGATAATTTTTATGGTGTAGCAAGCTATTGCTTGGTGATCTCACCAGGTAAACTTTATTTCCAATTAGACTGAGTCCCCCACAATTCAGGGACCACATATACGTGCTCCACACATACTGACTAGGCTACTTGAAATGTGCTCCCAGCTTATTGCAATACATCCATTGTATGGCCCAAGGATGGAATCTTCAGTGATGGTCTCACTCACATTGCAAAGTTGGAGAAACATCACATCCCTCCTCTGATCACTGCTTCATCGTTTCCAGCCTTTGGTGGCATGTCTTTACAGGTCTTTCCAGATGTGTCCAGATGGATTTCGGAGAGCCGACCAGGGAAAAGGACGGTTTAGCGCAGTTGTTCTTGGAGATGCACAGACCAGACAAGGTCTTTGCACGGCCAAAGTTGTGATGCCATTTGGACCCTAGGGAACCAGAGAGGTGCTAATTCAGGCAAAGAACTTGAGTAAGTTCTGGAAGCACCCTGGGGATACTCAGCGTCACAGCCATAAGGGGTCCTGGGACAAGTCCCGTGGAGATCAGCGGCGATCTTGGCACTCGGAGTAACGTTTGGATCCGTGGGTGCTTTTGCAGCTTTGCCGCTCTCTGAAGGTAACGCCACGGCACTACACCTTCACAGTGACAACTACTGACAACTTCAGTAAAGGGTTGGCTAAAAAGCCTCAGTGCTTCATCCCGGCTCTGCTGTTCCACACTATAGCTGTGTCACCTAAGACATTAAAATGCCAGAAACTGAAAGCTTTACATTCCATTCATTGTCATAGGCTGAGAAAAAAAAAGTCTCTTTGATTTGGAAATTTACGTGAAACAAATATAATGTAGATGCATTTTTGGTAAACTGGGAGAATAGTGTTGGTACGCTGTTCACTGTATCACCGTCTTCTTGTTGTTCAGTGATTTGCTTGAGCGGGCACCAGTAACATCTCCATACTCCTCCTGTTGCAAGCAAGTGTAGCCCAAGGGCATCTGCTTGCTCCAGGGACAGGAAGAACCTCAAATGATTCTTCAGGTCATGGAATTGAGGTCCATAAGTGTTACTAGTTTTTGGCATATCAAAGCACAGGTAGCTTGCCAGGCTCTGCTGTGTAGGTGGTATACTCTCAGTAGAAGGCTCTCATCTCAAGCATTTACTGATGAAAATAAAGAAAAGATAAAGAAATAGAAAATAAAATATCTATCCTATAGGAAGAGTCTTTGTTTTGTTTTTTGCTTTTTTGGCGTCAGACCCAGCAATGCTCAGGGGTTACTTCCTGGCTCTTCATATTTTTAAAAGGTCCCTTGCCATAGGCTGAGCATATGGAGCTACAGATACAATAGTGGCCTCTGAGCACTCTGCGTGTGGGCCTCGAGCAAAAACACAAAAACTTGTCTTTAACAAACAAGATTATCACTCCGATTTATCAAAGGTAGCAAGCCTGGGCTGCCATGGGACAATAGTGAGATAAGGTAAGCCTGGAACTTACCCTGTCCTTGGCACATTCCATCACAGTGACTGTGGGACCTTCCTATCGGACTAGTTCAGTTGACGCTGCTTCAGGAGACAGGCTGGGTCCCCAAATCATCAGATATCTGAAGATTCAGATGTCCAGTTATCGAATGCTTTCGTGCAACTCTACACAGATAATAAAGTGCTGTTCTGTTTCTGTCTGTCTGAGCTCATCTGCCTGGGAGCTTTCTGCTTAGGTCTATTTTCACTGAGACGCTTCTGCTCTCTGTATTTGGCTGCACGCATGCCCTCAACCCTGGGAAGTTATTAGCTATAATTTCTTTAACTACTAATTCATCATCAAATTCTCACTTGTGTTCCTCAGGGAATCTGATAGCTCTCACTTAACAAATATTTAGTGGCAAATGCTAAATATCAGGGAGTGTATTTCATTTGAAACGATTCATTTAAAATTTCATTAAAATGGTCATCTTTACGGCTTTGTTATTTTCTGTTTTTACACATTTCATGGAGCTCAAAGTCTACTTCATTTTCCCCAATTAGTGACTGACATGAATTATTTCTGTTCTTAATGCTACAATGAATTTTCCTGCTCATTTAAGTTTTCCATGTGTGTTGGTATACTTGTAACTGTTTACTAACAGCAAGTAAATAGATAAAAGGTATGTGTTATAACTTTAGATATTGCCCAATAATTTTCTATAAATATTCATATTCACCAGTGAGGAAAACGCAAACACGTTTCTTGATATTCATAAAAATGCTGTGCTGGAGAGATAGTAGAGCAATAAGGCACTCACTGCTCACTTCTACCTGGTTTTCATCTTCCGCACCCGTAAGATCCACTGAGCATGCCAGCAATTATGCCGAGTCTGGAGCCAGGAATAAGCCCTGAAGACAGCTGGGCGGGGCCCCCAAACCAAACACAAAAATGCTGACTCTGATTATACTATTTTCCCATGATTTTTTCTTACTGTTCCTATTTTTACCTGCTAAATCCTTTCCACATATAAAAATATATATGCCCATTTACATTTTCTATAAATACAGTTATATGCTTTCTGAATATGGAGGTCTTGATCTGTTATTTCTTATAACTGTTCTGTTTTTTCCTTATCTGTATATTTTTGCTTTAGATTTTTGCACCTACTTATTTACAGAATAGAATTATTCTTTATTTCTTGTTTGTTTAAAGTTTTTTTCACAAATTATGTTTTAAATATTTAATCAAAGTTTTTCTGCACTTACTAAAATTAGAATGAATTTCACTTTATAATTACAGTGGTTCACATTGATTTGATTTATATTGTTATACCTATATTCTTTCCTTGGGATGAAATGATAATAAAAATTATAACTCTCTTTTTATAATATATGCCTTATTTACTTATTTTTTTATAATTTCTGCATTCATGGACTTAATACATGTAAATTTTATTTACTGTATTTCCTCATTGAAAGAAGCAGGTTATAGCATCTTATGAGTGAACATTTATTTAGATTCATACTAACTTATCGCTTCTCGGCCTTTTGGCTAAGATCAAGTGTAGATTCATACTAACTTAATATGAATATGTGACTAAAATATATATCTAATGATTTATGTTTTATTTACATAATAACTGTATAGTAAACATAAAGGAGAATGACTTTTGATTATTAATTCACTTTTTTGACACCTCAGTTTTCCAATAACACCGGAGTATGATACCCTTAGGAATTCATCAGTTTAAATTTCAAGTTTATTGGCATTGTATGTTTGTCAATTATTCTGTCTTTTTCCATGATGTGCAGTTTTTAGGCCCTAATTTCTTAAAATATTTATGTTTGTGTTCTCTATATCTTCATTTATCTATGTTGTCATAATCTAAGTCTTTCAGAGAACATTTTTAAATTTTTTTACAATTTCATTTATATTCCTTAATACTTATTTTTATCTCAAATATTTCATTTATTTATTTAGTTTTTATTTTTTTTCTTATTTATTTAGTTTTTATTTTTTTACCTAACTTTTTGCTGTTATGTAGAGTGAGAGAC
>JAJIBD010013614.1:0-19415 GCA_021461705.1 Cryptotis parvus | reverse complement strand
TCCTAATATGAAATGAGGTAAATCTTTTGGTTAGCATCTACAGGAAATAAGACATTTCCGAGGCAGTTTACTGTCTGGATTCAAAACTATGTGAACAACAACAACAAAAAATCTAAAGATCTGAAGGCATGTCCTGTGAGGTCAGAACAACTACATTAACTGACTTGAGTTTTAAATAGGGCCTAATCAATTGTTACATGTAAATACAATCAGACTGTAAAACTTCTCCGTAACTGGGTATTGTGGTAGTGGTGGGTGTTTATTAGTACTTCAGCTTTTAAAAAAGCTAACTTGGCAGTCTTTTTTTTTTTTTGCTTTTTGGGTTACATCCGACAATGCTCAGGGGTAGGTTACTCCTGGCTCTGTACTCAGGAATTACTCCTGCTGGTGCTTAGGGGACCATATGGGGTGCCAAGGATCGAACCCGGGCAGGTCATGTGCAAGGCAAACACTGTACCCACTGTACTATCCCTCTGGCCCCCAATCCTGGTAGTCTTTTGGGTAGATGTTCTGAGTAATTCCTGTTTGCCTAACATCAGAATGGAACCCATTATAAACACAAGGTGCTTGGAGACATGCTGTTTATGTAGCCAAACAGAAGGTAATTAGGTAGTGTGCGTAGTAGAGAGGCTAGCAGGGATCCAGTGAGAGAATTCGGCTAAATACTCTGAACAGAACATGACACAGCCAAGTGCTTCTAATTCCTGTCATGTGCCTCACAAGAACAGTTCAGCATGGAAAGGAATCCCACGGGTCATGTGGCAGCATCCGGATTAATAATATGCACCTACTACGGCAAGCCCTTATCTCAGTGTTTTCCAAAGAGTTTGTTCAAGCTAATTATACTGGACAACAGTACCTGATCTATTGGCTAAGTGAACCCTCACCAGAACACCAAGCTTAAAATGCAACCCGATCCCCAAAGTAATGATTCTAGGAAGCCCAGATCCCTGTGAGTTGGAGGTTTCCTTTTTCTTTTTTAATTAATTTTTTTTAATTGAGGCACTGTGACTATTGAAGTCATTCAAGTTAAGTTTCAGGTTGTGTTTCAACACAAGCCCGTCATCAAAGCCAACTTCCCCACCAGTTTCCCACTTCCCCTCCCCATCCCACCGCCATGCCTGCCTCCTTAACAGGGAAGTTTCTCAGCTTGGTGGTTGTAGCTTGGATCTCCTACTTTCTTGCAACACCAAAGTAATGAAGCAATTCACTAACTACCTTAGAATACTCAGTTCCAACCTCTCCCTCTCTCTTGACCCTTGTTCACGGGTGGTCCTAAAATTCAATGTGAGGAAAACGTTATATATGGTAGGGAAGAGTCTAAAATGCCCCCCAAAATTCTGATGTATGTGCACTTTATAACTGTCATGGTGCCACTCCTGTGATTAGACTATGTTATTTGATACAAAGGATATTCAAACTAGGATGATCTCCGTTGGCCTTTCAGATCTGGGGCTAGAGATCGAAGACACAAGGATATCTGGAGCAAGTACGAAGAGGGCCAAACGGCCAGGACATCAGGCAGCCAATAGGGGCTGAGAGCCAGCAAAGTATCCCAGGGACCTCAGTCCTGCAATTGCAAAGAACTCAATTCTGCCGACAACCTGAATGAGCCTGGAAGCAGATTACCTCCAGTATCCACTGCCATGGTCCAGATGTTTGCTATGGATCTTGCGATACTCTAAGAATTCAGCAGCACTGGGACCGAGAGCGATAGCCCAGCGGGTAGGGCGTTTGCCTTGCACACGGCCGGGCTCTGCCGGCCTGGGTTCAATCCCCGGCATCCCATATGGTCCCCTGAGCACCACCAGGAGTAATTCCTGAGTGCAGAGCCAGGAGTAACCCCTGAGCGTTGCCGGGTGTGACCCAAAAAAGCAAAAAAAAAAATAAAATAAAATAAAATAAAATAAAAAATAAATAAAAAGAATTCAGCAGCACTATCCAAGCTATACTTCTCACCAGTGAAACCTGAGGTGCTAAATGGGTATTGTTTGAAGTTGTTCAGTTTGTTTCATAGCAGTAAGAAATCAGTGCTGGGGGGCCAGAGGTATAGTATAGTGGGTAAGGCGTTTGCCTTGCACCAGTCGACTCGGGTTTGATCCCCCACATCCCATATGGTCCCGTGAGCACTGCCAGGGGTAATTCCTGAGTGCAGAGCCAGGAGTAACCCCTGAGCATTGCTGGGTGTGACCCAAAAAGAAAAGAAAAAGGAAACGAGGGGCGGAGCGATAGCCCAGCGGGTGGGCGTTGCCTTGCCCGCGCAGACTCATGCCTGCACGGGTTCGATCCCGACATCCCATATGGTCCCCCGAGCACCGCTAGGAGTAATTCCTGAGTGCAGAGCCAGGAGAGACCCTGAGCATTGCCGGGTGTGACCCAAAAAAAAAAAAAAAAAGGAAACGAAAGATTTACCCAAGCCAGATGGGTGCTGGAACACTGTATGACAGAAACCCAAGTGTGAACATCTTTGTAATTGTATATCTCATGGTGGTATAATAAAATACTTATAAAAAGTTAAAAATAAACAAATAAATAAATGTATCTGAAAAAAATAAAAAAAAATTGTTAAGACAACCCAAACAAAATAAAAACACTGAAATCCATGTCTAGTAGATAAATCCATACTATCTACTAAATAAAATTACATTCTGCAAAATTAAAAAAAAAAAAGATTTATCCAAGCCAGACCCTCAATCAGATGTTCCCAAACTTGACCTAACACTTTCTTTTCAAAAAATAAATCTTTTTTTTTCTTTTTTGGGTCACATCAGCAATGCTCAGGAGTTACTCCTGGCTCTTCGCTCAGGAATTACTCCTGGCTGTGCTGGGGGACCATATGGAATGCCGGGATTGAACCCAGGTCAGCTGCGTGCAAGGCAAACGCCCTACCTGCTGTGCTATGCTCCGACCCGACCCCAACCCTAGCTTCTTTATGGGAACAAAGCACACCCCCACCAATGCATCTGAGGTTACTATGGCCCCTGCATCCTTCTATAGGTTCCTTGGGGGCAAGGGGGTTTTGCTTACTTTGGGAAACACAACACCAATTTTCTTTTTTGGGTGGGGGCTGTGCTCAGGGCTTACTCCTGGCTTTGTGCTCAGGAATCAGTCTGACAGGGCTCAGCTAACCAAATAGGGGTTCCTGGGATCGAACTCGGGTTGGTTACATGTGAGGCAAGCGCCATACCCACTGCACTGTAGCTCCAAACACTACACTAAATATTTTATATCAAATATTTCTTCAAACTGTTTACTATAACACTTTGTGTGGCCCAGACTATAAACCACATGTGGTAATTACAGGACTCCATATTTTATTCATTTGATATCACAATATTTAACAAATTGGTGCTTCAATCCTCATATTATTTTTGAGCTGTCCTTGGAGAAAACAACCCATCATAGGACAGTCACCGCGTGAGTCTTATATCGTCTTTGAAAAGCAGTAAACCTTAAGCAAAGAATAGTGTACCCACAGGCAAAACGGTAAATGAGGAATTTTCTATCAAATCCTAATCTATTTACCTAAGAAGGCCAGGTGAAGTATTTCTCATTCAGAAACATACAAAGAGCAGGGTCTGACTTGCATTAAGTTATGTTACTCTCAGGTTTTGAGGGACATCCAACAATGCCTAGGGGCTACTCCTGGCTCTGGCCGGGTCCCTCTCAGAAGTGTCAGGGACCTTCGGGTGCCAGGGACAGAACCAGGGTCAGCAGCATACAAGGCAAACACCCTAACCCCGTTCTCTCATTTTCTCTCTTGTTTTCTCTCTCATTCTCTCTTCTTTATATCTCTCTCTCTTTCTCTCTCTTCCTTCTCTTACACATTGTGGATTGCAATGCACACAACAGAGGTTATCATGTGTATTTTTTTGCCTATATCCAATGCTCAGTTCTCAGCTCGCTCGCTCACCCTGGATTAATTTTGTTATTCCCTCACAGGCCTGAAGTTAAATTCCTTAAGATAATAAGGTGACAGAGGGTCAGAACATGGCTTCGAATGAATCCTATTTCAGCTTTGCCATTAAATTTTGCAACTTTCCATGAAAAGACAGTAGAAGGAACGGTGAACTTCTTTTCAGTCTTCCTATCTTTAGGACTATATTAGTCTCTCAGGACAGATTTGGAAAATAAATAATAAAGTGGACATAAAGCACTTAATTTGCAAAAGAGCATTGTGAAAGTTAAATAATATATGATGATGGGACCAATTAAGATTACTAGTCTTGGGCCGGAGCGATAGCCCAGCGGGTAGGGCGTTTGCCTTGCACGTGGCCGGCCTATGCTGGCCCGGTTCGATCCCCGGCATCCCATATGGTCTTCCTTTTAAATTCCACTCCTGGGGCTGGAGCAAACAGAGGATAAGGTGTTTGCCTTGCACGCGGCTGACCTCAGTTCAATTCTGGGCATCCCATATGGTCTCTCGAGCACCGCCAGGAGTAATTTCCTGAGTGAAGAGCCAGGAGTAACCCCTGAGCATCGCGGGGTGTGACCCAGAAAGCAAAAAATAAATAAATTCCACTCCTGACCAATTAGAGTTGGTGAGGCGTATATTCCTCACTGCAAGGAAGAAAATGAATACTTTCAAATGTAGAGAAGACCCTTCCATTCCACTTTCAAGGTATGGCCAAGGTTGACATCAAAAAAGTCAATACACAGAGAAACAAACTACATCTTGATATTACTATTTGGCTGTGCCAACAAACCAAGCCAGGGTTGGATAGAATGCACCACTTCAGAAAAGAAACTAAGACAAAAGGTATTCTAAGTGGGGGGGAAAGGGAACATCTAAAAGAGAAGAACAATTGGGCCGGAGCAATAGTCCAGTGGTAGGGCGTTTGCCTTGCACGCGGCTGGCCTGTGCCAGCCCGGGTTCGATCCCCGGCATCCCATATGGTCCCCCTAGCACAGCCAGGAGTAATTCCTGAGTGCAGAGCCAGGAGTAACCCCCTGAGCATCGCCGGGGTGTGACCCCAAAAAAAAACACAAATAAAAGAGAAGAACAAAATGATTAGGAACTTAAACTATATAGCTAGCTCAAAATTATGAAGTTCACAAAGCTTAAGGGAAAGTAACTTTTAGCCTGCAGCTGAGCTCACCTGAGCGCACTGGGACAGATATATCGTGTTACCTTGAATAGCTGACAGTCTAGGGGCAGAGTGAGAGTCCACTCAGGTTTTACCACCCAACTCAGCAGAACAGGTGAAGTCAGGCTGGAACATTGCATTCCTCCTTCATTCAGCCACCCTTTGGCACTAGAAACCCGCATGGGCTGCAAAACCACGCTGCCAAAGGAGAAAGAGCCCTGATATGGAGGTGCCAGTCCCAGCCAGTATCAAAAGGTGCAGCTGACATGCCTATATGCTTAGGCATTAAGGACCAATATTGTGAGACAAAATAGTTGGCAATTGCTGGCTTCCTTCCAAACATCCAAAGTTTCGATGAAGCTTCTGAATACAGATGTGGAGAAGAAATAATGTAAACCGACTTTCCCAAGGTTTCACCTATTTCTCAGCTCTAAAAATTGACACTTGGTCCCGACTTTCTTAACTAGGTTCTTCACAGTCCAACCATAAAAAAAATTAAAAAAAAAAAAAAACAACTGTGATTACTCCTTTAAAAAAAAAAAGAGTTGGTCATTCATTTGGAAATAGCCAGTGACTCAGGAATGCTGTTTCCCAATCTCCGTAGCAACTGTCCTCTCCTCCTATGCTATGATGTGAGTCGTGGGACATCTACTCTTCCTCAAGGGTGTGTTGGGACACACCCAAGGCCTCAGACAGGAAGTTCCTGCAGCTGATATGATTTCACACACAGCCACCAAGCAGAAGGGTGCCCTGCTCTGAATCCATTCTCAAAGGCCTTTCAAAAAGGTTACAGCTTTTTCCCCCTAACCTCACACAATTCCTGAATAACCAGAAATAATCACAACCTACTAAAAATGAATCTCACTGGTTTAAGAATTACCATACTTTTCCAAAAGTCAGACTTAATCTTATGAAAACAAAGTCAACATTTTCTGGCCTTTTGCAACTCTAGAATAAGATTTTCGGTTTGAGAAAATCCCAAAGGCGAACTTAGAGCATGGTATGAAATCAGTTTTGTTCCTCTATCAATACCAGAACTATAGGCAGGAGTTAGAATTAACTTTACTGATAGTTCCAGCAACCTTACGTGTGAGGACTATGTGTAGAACTATGTGTAGAACTAATATAAACAAACTGAGTTTTAGTCCGAGGTCAGGAAGTGGCTCGGTGGTGGAGGCTAGCACATGGCAGTAGGTGGAGTTTGGTCCTCAGCACTCCACATCCATCAAAAACGAAACACCTCTAGGCCAAAGCAGTTGTGATCCAAAGAGACTTCAGGTGCATTTGTTCCTATTTTGCCAGTAACTATTTAAAACAGTGACTTCTAGAAAATGAAGCAGGGGATTGCTTTTAGTATATTTCAAAAAACTTCTGTATTTTTCAAAAATGTCACTTTTATCATAAAATGTATTTCTATTTCAAATAAAAGCATTTTTGTAAGATCAAAAAGCTGGAAAATGGGCTATACTGTTTAAGAAATAGAAATCATGTAAATTGTAATTGTAATACAAAACTATGCAGAGTTAACTAGAATATTCAAATATAAAATGAAATAAAAATAATAAAAAAAAAAATAGAAACTAGGAGCTATATCTTTAGTTTTTTGTTTTGGGCTTACTCCTGGCTCTGCACTCAGGAATTACTCCTGGCGGTGCTCAGGGGATCATATGGAATGCTGGGGACTGAATCCAGGTAAGCTGCATGCAAGGCAAATGCCCTACCCACTGTACTTCCGCTGTGGCCTTGATACTATTATTTTTTAAATGTATGTCTTTAAAAAAATATAGCAACGAGGGAGAAAGAAGGCTCAATGGGCTAAATGCATATTCTGCATGCAGGAGAACCAGGTTTCAGCCCTAGCATCACATGGTTCCCAAACACCAACAAACCCTGAGCACAAGTCCCTGAGCATTGCAGGGTATGGCCCCTAAACAAAGCAAAACAAAAAAAAAATTTTTTTGTTGCTATATTTTTAGGGTCACACCCGGCAATGCTCAGGGGTTTCTCCTGGCTCTGCACTCAGGAATTACTCCCTGGCGGTGCTCAGGGAACCATACGGAATGCTCAGGGAAGCGATACAGGATGCTGGCCCAATCGAATCCAACGCCCTACCTGCTGGACTATCGGCTCTGGCCCCCAACAAAATAAATATTTAAAGAAAACAATAAAAAATATTATCAGGGACTAGAGAGAGCTCAATGAGCTGAGTATAGGGGCTGGAGCAATAACCCAGCGGTAGCGCATTTGCCTTGCATGCCGGGTTCAATCCCTGGCATCTCATATGGTCCCCCGAGCACCGCCAGGAGTAATTCCTTAGTGTAGAGCCAGGAGAAACCCCTGAGCATCGCCGGGTGTGACCCAAAAAGCAAAAAATAAATAAATAAATAAATAAATAAATAAAATGAGCTGAGTATATACTTTGCATGCAGGAGGCCCAGGTTGAATCCCCAGAAAGGTGCATGTTTCCAGGAGTACTACGAAGAGCGAGCACCCAGCAAAGAGCTAGGAGTAGTCTCAGTACTGTTGAGTAGTCTCAGTACTCACAAAACAAAACAAAGCAAAAAATTATTAGCACAGCATCTAAGGGCCAAGAATGTAGTTCAGGAACAAAGCAATTGCTTTGCATGTGAAAGGCTCTCAGTTTTATCCCTAGGTCCACATAACCTCCTCCCCACCCATACACACATTATTAGCACAGTATTTGAAGGTAAAATAACATTGTTCAATTCCCATATTCAAAATACCCACCAATGGGGCCTTTGCAATATCCCAGCGGGTAAGGCGTTTGCCTTGCATGCCCGGGTTCGATCCCCCCAGCACCGCCAGGAGTAATTCCTGAGTGCAGAGCCAGGAGTAACCCCCTGAGCATTGGCGGGTGTGACACCCCCTCCCAAAAAAAAAAAAAAAAAAGAAAATACCCACCAGTATTTACTCTTCTTCAGTAGTAATTTACTTAAGGAAACAATAGCAGGGCACAGTAACAAAATTTAAGGGTGACAATGCAATGTGAGAAAGAATAATGAATAGTTAGTGGAGTGTAAAAGCTAGCTCGCCTATTTACATGACCTTGGGCGTGCAATTACATGACCTTGGGCATGTAATTACATGACCTCTAGCCCTCAGTGTCTTCCTTATTTAAGATGAAGCGCCTGCCTTATAGCATTTCCAGGGGCTCTTCAAGCCCTAATTAGTTGCCACTGCTCCTTCTGAGGGCAGCTATGTCTGCTACTTGCCTGATAGTTCATATCCTACAAGGGCTTCTCACCACTTCTTCTTGTGGTTTCAATCACAGGAAACAGACGTCACCCATGGGCCTAGAAGTAAGTAACGAACAAGCCCTAGCGGATACACAGATCTGCCAACTAAAGCCAACTCCCATTTATTTTAAATGCAAGAATCAAAAACTTATTAGAGAGACCTCTGTGCTCGGGAAACCTTACATATAACTTTCACAAAAACTAACAAAACTAAAAATATCTCTGCAACCCCATGCAAGCAAAATGAAATAATTTTAGAACAGTCCAAAATGACTTTGCTTCTCTGGCCAAATGAAGAAACTGATGGAACTCTTTAGCTATGGGTAGGAGTATATGTGTTTAAGGGAAAAAATAGGGCACCCCCTACTGTCACCAGCATTTTATGTGGAGATCCAGACAGAGCCGGAGGACCTGAAAACTCATCCTTGTCATCTTAATTTGATATTCTATGTAAGTCTTTCCTAGGCAAGAAAGACTAGGATATTAATAGTCAAAACAGGAGCCAGAGAGACAGTACAAAGGGTAAGGAGCTAGCCTTGCATACAGCTGAGCTGCGTTCAACCCCCACCACCCCTGAGTGCAGAGGCAGGAGTAAGCCCAGAGCATGCCAGGTATGGCCCCCCACAAAATAGTCAAAATAGGGGGACATAGCAATTTTCACTTTAAGTGTATGTTAACAAAAACCTAGAGCACTGGAAAAATACTGATCTTGTTTACAATGATAAAACGTTTGTGGCCCTGAACAATGTAAAATAACAGAGAGTTTTTAATCCTATACACATGTTGCTTCATTAGACACAAGATAAATCTGTAGGATACTATCTCTAGAAATACATAATTTAAACAAAGGCATTAATCTTTTCTCAACAGAATTCTTGAGGTTTTACTGCTTCTTAGTTACCTTGGTGAGAGAATTAATGTTTTCTAAACTGTCACTCTCCCATGTTAGACCACAGAAACTGAGAGCCTTGAAAATAATCTCAAGGCTTATGACGAGGTTTAAAAACTAAAAGGCTATCTATATATAGTTTTTTAAAAAAGCCGAAAACTAAAGAACACTTCAAATAAGCACACACTCAGAAACCCATATAGCATCGTACTAGAGAAGGTTTAAGAGATAGAGTCCAAGGGCAGGAGTGATAGTGCAGCGGGTAGGGCAACTGCCTTGCACACAGCTGACCTGTGTGCAAGCTAACCTAGTTCAATCTCTGCCATCCCATCTGGTCCCTTGAGCCCCACAAAGAGTGATGCCTGAGTGCAGAGTCAGGAATAAGTCCTGAGCACCACAGGGTTATGATCCCAACAATCAAAATAAATGAACAAAAAATGGGCTCAGAATATTCCCACATTGGCATTTCCTATGAACTGTATTTATCCACAAGGCTCTGGGATCCAGTTGAAAAGAGTCAAATCTTTCAGAATACAGATCATAAACTTCATCAAGGTGGCAGAAATGATGTGTCATAAAAACACTGGTCTACTTATATTCTTTTATTTATTTATTTTTTTGCTTTTTTGGGTCACACCCAGCAATGTTCAGGGGGGTTCTCCTGGCTCTGCACTCAGGAATTACTCCTGGCGGTGCTCGGGAGACCATATGGGATGCCGGGGATCGAACCTGAGCCGGCACAGGCCGGCCGTGTGTAAGCAAACACCCTACCGCGTTGGGCCATCGCTCCCGGCCCCCTGGTCTACTTATATTTTTGAATACCCTTGATACACTCAGTCACTACACATTAATATGGTCAAAAATTATATTAACATGCATCATGACGTTATAAAATACTAATTTTCAGTTTTGCTATCTGCTGGTTTCTACAGAAAAGAGAACCCAACCTCCTCAGGAATCTCTAAGAAGTGCCTTCACCTAAATGATTTCCCTCAATGATTAATCTCCTTGATTACTAGAACGGGGCTATTTCTGCCCTCTACAACCACATGTCCCATTGTACATCTGAGTCTGAGGTCACAGTGCCGCTACCCCTCAAGTAACTAATCCTTTCCCCTTTCTTTTCTACTAAACGCTGGATTTCTTTCCAAGACCTACCATATTCTTCAACTTCTATGAAGCTAACATACCCCACAATTAGCTGGATCATTTACAGAATCAACACTGGTACAGACCTTCAAAATCATCCAGGCTTGGGGCCGGAGCGATAGCCTAGCGGTAGGGCGTTTGTCTTGCACGCCGGCCCATGCCGCCCGGGTTCGATTCCCGGCATCCCATATGGTCCCCCCGAGCACCGCCAAGAGTAATTCCTGAGTGCAGAGCCAGGACTAACCCCTGAGCATTGCGGGGTGTGACCCAAAAAAGAAAAAAAAAAAAATCATCCAGGCAAATCATCTAATTTTAAAAGAAAAGTGTTGCAACTTGCCCAAAGTTCATATGGTCTAGTAGGAGTAATCAACAACATACAGAAAGAAAACCTACTTAAGCAGGAGTGGGAGCTAGGAGCTCAAGTCTACAGTTTAAACATCACTTCTTCTGGCTGACATTTTAAAATCTATACAGAAACTAAAGGGATTAAATACTTTCCAGGACCTTTTCGTCTCCAGCATTCTAAGACTCTGAGACCTGGGCCTGCTAACTCTCAGCCCAGTAATCTTTTCAAAATCACTCACTTCCCTTAACTCTACAACTTTTAGAATCTGTGTTCAGGCCTTAGCATCTTTCCTACCCATCCTATAGAAAGAGCTGAGATGACAATCTCTTAGTTCCTGGAACCACAGGTCTCTGCGATCTTCAGTCTTTTGGATCCAGGACTACAGCCTTTTGAATCTATGCCAATCCAGCCAAACAAGAGAAAAATCTATTCTGTACTCTCTGCCATCAGTCACACAGAACCTACCCTGGGCACCTTGATCTGAGAGGTAATGCCTTAATGATTAACCAAGGAAACAGCTAATTGCCGGGTCTAAAGAACAACAATCTGCGGTCCCAGACTCCGACACTATGAGTCTGAGAAACCCTGGAGTCATTAGCTATTAGTGACCATTCTGGTCAAATTTCACGGCAACGAAGAGAGTTCTTTAAGAATATTATATGCCAATTCTAAAATATGAAAGAGATAACTATGTAGATGGTCCCAGCTTCCTCCTCTCCATCTGTCACCACTAATTACTGCTCTCGGTAATTTTAACAACAAAAAATTCCTGACAGAGGATTCTATTAAAACTGTTCTACCTTACAAAGGAGCTATGGCTACATTTAAGGAAACCAATTGGGGGGGAGGTCTGGAGGAGAGGGACTTGAGGGAGATGGCTCAATGGCTGGAGCACAGGTTTTGCATGCAGGAGGCCCAGACTCAATCCTTGTATACTATAGTTCCTCAAGCACTGCCAGGAATAGTTCCTGAGCACCAGCTGGGTATGCCCCCCAAAACAAACAAAAAATAATCATTTAGAAAACTTCTTAAATACTACCTTTGAGCCTAAAGATAGATTTTACAGGCATTCTATTCTATTACATGCCTAAGGTATGAAGGGTTTAATTAAGATTCTTGCAATGGTTTCAATGTCCAAGTTAGTAAATGCATGAAGTTCTCAGGTATCTGTCACTGAGCTTTGTCTATCTAGACCTAGTATTTCCGTTCTACCCTTTGAACTCAAGCTGACTACAGCTCATTAAAAGAGTCTAAAGAGAGATCATCAAAATATCCTAAGAAATTACTGACATGGGGCTGGAGCTAGCCCAGTGGGTAGGGCTTTTGCCTTGGACGCGGCCGGCCCATGCTGGCCCGGGTTTGATCCACAGCATCCCATATGGTCCCCCAGCACCACCTGGAGTAATTCCTGAGTGCAGAGCCAGGAGAAACCCCTGAGCATTGCCGGTGTGACCCAAAAAGCAAAAAAAAAAAAAAAAAAAAAAAAAAGTTACTGACAATTGGGACAGGAGTGATAGTCCAGCAGGTAGGGCATTTGCCTCGCGTGCAGCCGGCCTGTGGCGGCCCAGGTTCGAAACCCGGCATCCCATATGGTCCCCGAGCACCGCCAGGAGTGATTCCTGAGTGCAGAACCAGGAGTGACCCCTGAGCATTGCCGGGTGTGACCAAAAAGCAAAAAAAAAAAAAAAAAAAGAAAGAAAAAAAAAGAAAGAAAGAAAAGAAATTACTGAAAAGTGTTCTTTCATACTACAGGAGCAAAAATGAATACAGTGGGCCAGAGAAACAGTATGGGCGGTAAGGGACTTGCCTTGTACATGGATGATCCTCCTTTGCCTGCCACCCCCAGCACTACCAAGAGTGATTCCTGGATGACTGAGTCCCGTCTCACATAAAACACAAATTGTCCTAAATTGTAGTGCTGTGTAGCGAATAAGAAAATGTGTTGGGGTTTTCTAATCAACTAGACAAAGATCTGAATTCTGGGTCTACGATCTAAATTCAGTTGCTTGATCTCACTGAGTTTCCATTTAATTACCTATAGAAGAGGAATAATACCTATTTGATAAGGTTGCTGTAGATGAATCTGATAAGGAATCTAAAGCCCTTTAGCACAATGCTAGAGCAATAGTAATTATGCAACAACCAAAAGTTATTACTATTAGTGCTGTTGTTGTTCATATTCCCTGGCCTTCTATTCAGGAACAAATTTCGCTTTTTCTCCATAAAGATGAACATAAATTAATATTTATAACTAGGAAGATGTACATACAACTTGTAGCAGAGAGTGTAAGAAAACAAAAGGCTCCTAAGACCACGCTTCGATAAAATATGTTGATCCAGTAAGAGGAATCTCAAAGGTAACCCACGTTATCCTAACAATACCAGGACAGCTGTCTTATTTACAGATGAAAATTCATACTCCAGGAAAACATGCAGAATAGAACTCATATATCCATTGTGGAAAGGAGGTGAATTTAGGAGCTAAACTTCTAAAACTTGAAGGAGAAAACAAAGGAGAAAGTCTTAGTGATTTAGTGACCACCATTTTGCAAAGATTTGCTTAACAATGTCACAAAGACAAAAGGAAAGTAATTGTTTTAGGACTTCATCAAAATAACTTTGTTTTTCAAAATAAGAAAATCTGCATATAACTTGCAAGGTCCTATATTTAGATTATAGTAAGAAAAAAAATGGGAAACAATTTTGAACAAGCTCTTCAATGCAAACAGGCAGATAGCAAATAAGCACATGAAAAGATGCTCAACATCACTTAGGAAATGTAAATTAAAATCACACAGAGATGCCTCTACACACCAACTAGAATGGCTAAAATTTAAACTGGATCATGTCAAGGATTTACAAAGAACCAGAACTCATAAAATCCTTGTGGGAATGGAAATGATACAGCCACTTTGGAAAACTGTCAGCAATTTTTTTCCCTTTTTTTGGAGTGTCACACCCAGTGATGTTCAGGGGTGACTCCTGGCTCTGTGTTCAGGAATTACTCCTGGCAGTACTCAAGCGACCATATGAGATGCCAAGGATCAAAATTGGGTTGGCAGCATGCAAGGCAAACACCCTCCCTGCTGCACTATTGTTGGAGGACAGGTTTAGCTATTCTGGGAGTTTTGTTGTTTTGCCCACTTCCAGCTTAATCTATTTAAGTCAAGGTTCATTCTAATGAGACCTCTCTTCTATGTAAACACTGCTAGAGGGTGTGGCAGTTACAGAAGTCACCTTGATTGAATAACTTCTGACTTATACATCTACTAAGACTTCTATGTTTTCTAGATTGGGCACAGCTCCTCTTTATACCCACTGCACCCAGCGTGGGACAGTTAGAATTTACCAGGAGACTACCACCCTGGCTACGCTGAGACTATAGGAAGACTATAGGAAGGATCATACTAGTTTGCTCTAAGCAGGCGAGTGTGACCCTTTCAGTACACAAAAACAAGATACTCAGAATCACCCTGGTGCAGATAATAATAAGAAGGACCTTGTGGGTACCATCTAGATTACATGAAGCTCATGAAATTAAGATGTATTACTTTATACCACCCCTCTCTCCTCCCCCCCTCCCTCTCTCCTCTCTCTCTCTCTCTCTCTCTCTCTCTCTCTCTCTCTCTCTCTCTCTCCAGTGTTTTACATAAGAGATAATCTTGGGATTAGTCCTTGGCATAACCTTTGTTTATACCTGCAATAGGGTGTGGCACTACACTCTGTTTAGGATTCTTTGTTGACATGACTCTCCCTGTCACAAATCGGATTACTTTGTGTATATAAGGGGACTGACTTGAGGCCCCTACACACTTTTACCTTTTGGGCCTTTTAGCTTTCTGCTTTTGGCTCCTGTGGCTTTTGGCTTCTGCGGCCTTTTGCTTTTGGCTTTTGGCTTTTTACTCTTTGGCCTTTTGCTCCTTCTTCTGGGTAGGACTCAGCTCGGGTGAGATCCTCTCTCTTTGGTGGGAGACTTAGGCTCTTTTGTATGGTCTAAATTCAGACTAGAGCTAAAGTTTGTTCATTATATTGGATTGCTGTGGAAGAGCTTTTGTACTATTTAAAAGCCCTTTTGGAACTGCACCGACTCGTGAGTTTTCATCTGTTCTCCCGGCGCCCTCGGAGGTAGAAGAGAACTTCTGTCCTGACACTGTCGGGGACCCCGCGGTGTTCCCAACATACTATCACTCCAGCCCCAGTCAGCAATTTCTTAAAAAGCTAAACAAATATATCATATAACCTAGTCATTTTACTCATGGATATTTTATATAAACTCTAGACATTACAAACTAATCTACAGCTATAGAAAATATCTAACCTATAGAAACACCTGGGGGCCAGGCGAGAGCCCAGCGGGTGGGGCGTTTGCCTGCCGGCTGGCCCGGCGCCGGAGTATTCGGTGAGAGGGGTCCTGGTGGGGTGTGAAGACTGGGATGAGGACAGAGAGGTAACAAGACCAGTTATAAAAAAGGTGGGAGAAAACTTTGAAGGAGGATAGATGTACTATCCTTTTGTTGCTGCTGCTGTTGTTTCTGGACCACATCTGGCTGCCCTCAGGGCTTACTTCTAGCTATTTCCTCAGGCTTAATCTTGGCAGTGCTCCAGAGACTATATGCAGTGCCAGAGATTGAACCTGGATCTGCTGCATGCAAGGCAACTGCCTTACCTGATGTACTGATATATTATCTTCACTGCAGTAATGGTTTCACAAACTGGGCACATATGTAACTACAAACACAATTTATTATGCTAACTGTATATCAGTGAAGCTTTTTGGTCACACCCAGCAGGCCTGAGGCTAGTCCTGGCTCTATGCTCAGGTGTCACTCCTGGCGATGCTTAGGAAACTGAGTGGTTCTGGTGATGGCAAGAGGATCACCCACATGGAAAGCATGCATTCAATTCAGCTCTTGCCAGCCTCTCAACAAAGCTTTCTAAAAATGAGGTAGTAGCTAACAAGGCAGGTTACTGGTAAGAGTGTATACCTGGAATTATCAAGGCCCTGGGTTCAATCCCCAGGACCCTGCTCCCTTCATCTTACCCGCCCCCCCCCCTGCCACTCACACAAGTGTCTAAATGTATGAAGTACAAACAACAGTCAGCAGGGCGCCTGGGTGCTGTTCCGGGCAGGTGCCCTGGGCTCTGGCGGGCGGTGAGGTTCGGGCGGCCGGAACGGGAGGCAGGCAGACACAGTGAAGATGGCTGAAATTCCAGGGAGAATCACTTATATCACTTGTCTTCCCATTGTTCACGGATTTGCTCAAGCGGGCACCAGTAATATCTCCTTACATCCGTCCTGTCACGTGCCTGTGTAGCCTCAAGGGCATCTGCTCACTCCAGGAACTCGAAGAGCCTCAAACCATTCGTTCAGGTCAGGGAAAGAAGTGCATAATTGTTACTGGTTTTTGGCATATCAAATACGACATGGGAGGGCCAGGGCGATAGCCCAGCGGGTAGGGCCTTTGCCTTGCACGTAGCCGCCTGTGCCGGCCCGGGTTCGATCCCCAGCATCCCATATGGTTCCCCGAGCACTGCCCGGAGTAATTCCTCAGCAAAGAGCCAGGGAGTAACCCCTGAGCATCGCCGGGTGTGACCCAAAAAAAAAAAAAAAATACGACATGGGTAGCTTGCCAGGCTCTGCCATGCGGGTGGTATACTTTCAGTAGTAGGCTTTCAGTTCGTGCATTTACTGATGAACCAGGGAGAGATCGGCTTTTCTCTTTGGGTGGAGCTCTGACGGGCTGTGGAGTCTGGATGTTGAAAATGGCTGCCCTCATGGTGTGGGGGTTCCTCTGGCTTCTTGCAAGGCTCTACTGAGATAGCGGGCCAGGGCTAGAACCTGCCTTCCCTCCCAGACACTTCATGATCAGCTGAGCACATGGAGAGCCGGTAGCAGCTCTGCCCCCGTATCTCTGTCTCTGGTTCAAGCATGCCCTGGGCTTGAAATAGGCTTTGCTGTAGGCTGGGACTCTGACCAGCAGAGCTTGAAATGGGCTTTTCTTCTTGGGTGGAGCTCTGACGAGCTGTGGAGTCCAGATGTCAAAAATGACTGCCCTCATGGTGTGGGGCTCCTTCTAGCTTCTTGTGAGGCTCTATTGGGATGGTGGGCCAGGGCTAAAACCCGCCTTCCCTCCCGGATGCCACATGATCAGCTGAGCACAGGGAGAATAAAAGGGGAAATAAAAGTTGCCTCTTTCACTTGATCCTAAAATCCCGGTATTTCGATGTGTAGGAAAGTTAGGCAGGAGGGAGAGATAGAGAGGAGAGAAAAAGACATACAGAACCTGCCAAGTAGTTGAGGTGTGGGAGGGGGAGGGAGGTGGGGACATTGGTGATGGGAGATGGGTTCGGGTGGAGGGATGGGTGTTGGAACACTGTAGAACCAAAACTCAACATGAGCATCTTGCAATTGTATGTCTAAAAGTAGTGTAATAAAATTTGAAAAAAATAAAATAAAATAAAATTCCGGTATTAAAGACAGAGGAGTGTCGCAGGACTCCTCTAAGAGCTGCTGCATCTGCTCTGAATTGCCGCCTGCAAATCACTTCGTAGATAAGGGGGTAGTCTAAATGTGGCAGTTTATCTGACCATGTATTCTGTACTAGCTGGTATAAATATTCTCCCATGCTACCACAATCATCGTGGAACTAGCTAGATCTTACCAGCATATTAGCCTGGCCACGTAGGATTCCTAAGTAATTAGACCAGAGAGAAATGCTGTTTGCCTCCTAGCAAGCAAGCATGGCTCCCTGATATACTCAAAGGCAACTAAAATACAAAACTACCGTGAAGTAGATGAGACTTGTGAAGGCTTGGAGAAATATTTGACTGGTACTAGTATTAGGCTTTGGTACAGAGACAAGCCATCTCGGAAAACCCCTTCTCTACCTTAGAAAGGCTTTCCAGACAGATCTTGGCTCAAGACATTAGCATATAAAAGGGCCTAGGTGAGGTGCTGGGAGAAATTACCTGAGGGGCATTTGACCCTCCCTGCTTTCCATAACAGTGGGAGGGAGATCTGAGTTGCAGGGGATAATACTAGCCTGCTTCCTTTTGGGCTCTCTTTGTGAGCTCGCACCCTTCTTGGGAGTCTTGTCTTTGTCTCCTCTTTACAGGGCCTTTACACGTGGTGGCCACCATTTTGGCCTACATGTGGCTGGGGTTCTAGCCACGAATCCTAAGCACAGGGTTTTTCGTATTGTGGATTTGTATGCCTGAACCTGTGATAAGTAAAAGCCTTTTAAAACTGCATCGGATTCCTGAGTCTTCATCCATTCCCCGCCGGCTCGGAGGTAGAAGGGAACTTGCTTTCCGGCGGCGTTTCCCGACAAAGGAGGGGCCGAGCAAAGCACAGAGGGTAGGGTGCCTGCCTTGCACACAGTCGACCTGGGCTCAATTCCCCATATCCCGTATGGTCCCTCAAGCACTGCCAAGTGTAATTCCTCAACACTTTTTATTATTTTTTTGCTTTTGGGGTCAAACCCGGCAATGCTCAGGGGTTACTCCCTGGCAGTGCTTAGGGGGCCGTGTGGGATACAGGGGTTCGAACCCAGGCCAGGCACATGCAAGGCAAACACCCTACCTGCTGTGCTATCACTCTAGTTTCCAGGTGTAATTTCTGAGCACAGAGCTGGAAGAAACCCCTGAGCATGGTCAGACGTGACCCAAAAAGCCAAAAAAAAAAAAATAAGGAAAGGGGACATCCCTAGATCTGAAAGTGTCACTCCTGGCAATGCTCAGGGGACCAAATGGTGCTGCCAAGGTAAATCTACTTCCAAGGTATATCTCCTGCCTTTCTGTGATTTTAGGACAAAGATGCTTTAGAAATCATGCTTCATTGGGTCCTATGACCCAATAAACCATGTGAGGCCCAGATTCTGGAGCCACATGGTCCCCAAATATCACTGGGAGGGACCCTGTGCACCTCTGTGTGTGGCCCCAAAGCAAGTATTTTAGATCTTTTTTTTTTTTTTTTGCTTTTTTTGGGCCATACCCGCAATGCTCAGGGGTTTCTCCTGGCTCTGCACTCAGGAATTACTCCCTGGTGGTGCTCGGAGGACCATATGGGATGCCGGGGATAGAATCCAGGCTGGCACGGGCCGACGCGTGCAAGGCAAATGCCCTACCCGATGGACCATCACTCCGGGCCCTAAGTATGTTAGATCTTAACCACCAGGAAGGACCCTGCGCCTCTGGGTATGGCCCCAAAACAATATGTTAGATCTTTAAAAAATACAAATGCATGCTTTCATGCAGTAAGTCACAGAATAAGAAATCTAAAAGAGGACCCAGGACATACAAAATTCTACCTAGATCTACCATCTGAAGGAAAAAATTAAAAAAAAAAGAAGGCCAAAGAGGCTAGGAGATAGTATAGCAGTTAGGGTCCATGCCTCGCAATTCAATCCCCAGCACCACATGACACCCTGCCCAGCATCTCCTGGTGCAGTACTGGAGGGCCCCTAGCATCAAGAGGTGTGGCCCTAAAGGCCCCTGCTCCTCCAGCATGGCCCACGTGAAGCCCTAGCACCACACCCCAGCCCTTTGCATGGAACCACCAGCTGGCCAAGAATCTCCTGTGGGGCCCCAGGCCTCCTGAACACCAGCTGAGACATTCCTCAACCTGAAAAAAAATGCCAAGTTACTGCCTCAGGCACCCACTTATAACCATCACAGGTAGAACTTCC
>JAJIBD010013613.1:0-55302 GCA_021461705.1 Cryptotis parvus | reverse complement strand
TTCTGTCAACGCCAACTGTCTAAATGCACCAATTAAGAGACAGGGTGGCAAAATGGATTAAAAAACTGAATCCAACATTCTGCTGCCTACAAGAAACACATCTGAATAACCAGAGCAAACACAGACTCAAAGTCAAAGGCTGGAAGACCATTCTCCACTCAAACAACCCCTCCAAAAAGGCAGGTGTGGCCATACTGCATCTGACAATATAGACTTCAGGCTGAAAAAGGTTAAAAGGGACAATGAAAGTGCCATTTCTTAATATAATTAAGGGTATCTGGTTGGCCCACCCAGGAGCTGCCCGGGACCAGCATGCAGAGCTTCACAAGCTGTCTGGGGGAGGCTGGAACCGGCTCGCGCCAAGCCCAGCTGACGATGGGATCCCGAGGAGGGCAGATGGATTTTGGGTGTTGGCCCCCATCGCCTCTGGGGGGTCCCGTGAAGCAGCCGGATGAAACTCACCCATCACACTAGCCACCATTTTTGCTGTCCGGACGCTGGGAAACTGCCTCACGATCAGATCAACAGAGCAAAACCAGTTCGAGCCCAGGTCGCTAAGCGGCCGCTGCTGTCCATTAAAATATTGAAACAGTAATGTCTTTTAATGCACTGCATTCCACGAAGAGCAGGAAAGTTTGGGGAAGGATATATAAAGAGGAAAGAAATTACATACAGAATCTGCCAAGTAGTTAAAGTCCGGGAGGGGGGGAGGGAGGTGGGGACATTGGTGATGGGAGATGGGTTTGGGTGGAGGGATGCATGTTGGAACACCGTAGAACCAAAACTCTACATGAGCATCTTTCAATTGTATGTCTAAAATGGTGTAATAATATTTGGGGAAATAATAAAATTAAATTTAAAAAAATGCCAACCAAAAAAAAATAATTAAGAGGTATGTATACCAGGAAGAGATTACACTAATAAACATATATATGCGCCAAACGAGGGGCCAGCAAAATACTTAAAAAGACTATTAATAGACCTCAAAGAAGACATTAACAGTAGCACAATAATAGTCGGAGACTTCAACACCGCCTTATCGACTATGGATAGATCGACGAGGCTGAAACTCACCAGGGAAATACTGGACCTGAAGGAAGAAAAATGGAAGAAAGAGAGCTGGTTGATATATACAGGGCTTTTCATCCCAAAAAAGCTGAATACACATTTTTTTCCAGTGCACATGGAACATACTCCAAGATAGACGATATACTGAGCCATAAAGCACACCTCAACAAAATAAAAAAAGATTGAAATTGTGTCGACTATCTTAAAAAAAATAGTTTTTTCTTTCTCTAATTTTAAAATTATAACCGAAATCTACAATACCAGATACTATAATGGAAGCAGTCTTTCTGCCTAATGGAACAAACTTGAGACCCCAGAAATAAAACCTCAGATAAAGACAGTTCATTTTAAACAAAGGAGATAAAACATTATATGGAGAAAGAAAAGCCTCTTTAATAAAGTGTTGCTAAACTGGTTAGGTATATACAGAAAAAAATAATTTGGATCTCCATCTCACATCACATAATAAAGTTAAAGTGAATTAAAGACTTCAACATTTGACCAGAATCCACAGAATATATTTAGGAAAGCATTGGCAGGGCTCACCCAGAATATGAATCTCAGAGGCATCTTCAATAATTCAATTACACTGACAAAATTAACAAATTTTAATTTATTAAATTTTAAATTAATTGATTTAATTTAGTTTGTTAAAAATTTGTTTAAAAATTAATTACACTAACAAAAAAAAATTTTTAATGGGAATAAATCAAATTTAAAAGGTTCTACATGTCAAAATTAGCCTAAAATAAAACAATACCTCTTCAACTGGAGGAACTATTAGCACACACTACATCAATTAAAGGGCTAATATTCAGGATATAAAAATCTAACAAAGTTCAACATCCAAAAAGCTAATAACTCCATCAAAAATAGGGACAGGAGATGAACATACACTTTCCCCGAAGAGGACATATGGACAACCAATGAAAAAGCATCCATCATTTATTACTAGGGGAAATTCAAATAAAAACGACAATGGAATATCATCTCATGCCAGTGAGGATGATATATATAAAAAGGAGGGGAAACAAACAGTATTGTCAGGGATGTGGTGATTGCTATTTGTGGGAAGGTTGTCTGGTGTAGACTATACAGAAAAAATATGGAGATTTGCTCAAAAGATAGAGTACAGTTACTTATGAACCAATAATTCCCTTTATGGTAGCTTTTCACCCAAAAACACAAATGAAATAATTCTGAAAGGCATCTGTGTGTTCCTATTTTACTGCATATCTTACAACAATAACCAGAATATGAAAATCATTCAAATGACAAATGAGAGATAAAGTTGATAAAGTTAAGGTATATATACACAAAGGAATACTATACAGCTCTAAGAAGAGATAAAATATTACAGTTCACTGCAACACAAATGAAACTAAAGGGTCACATGCGAAGTAGAAATAATCATAAGAACAAAGATAAACACCAAACAATTTCACCTCATCTGTGATATACAGGAAAACAAAACAAGGGAATAAGTATTATCAAATGATGACCTTTGGCCTTTGTTTATAAAACAGAAAATATCAAACAAGAGGATATGGAGGAAAAGATGTGGACTAGACATAGCATAAGGACTTTGGTGGGCAATCTTGACCACTTTGGTATTGGTGAGGTGTGATAACTATGTACAATGAAGTCGTGAATGTCAACATTATTATAAATATGTAAACTAAACTATAACAATCTTTTTATCTTTCCTATATGTTTGTACATGAGGCACCAGGGAGGGATGATGGGTTCTATCCCTGGCCCGCCACCCCAAAAAAGAGCCTCGCAACAAGCTAGATGAACCCCACTCCATGAGGGCCGCCATTTTTCCACATCAGGACTTCCCTGTAGTCAGAACTCCACCGAGCAGAAGAGCCTATTACAGCCCGGCTCGCCTGGTCACATGGAGCCACGCAGTTCATCAATAAATGTTGGATTTAGAGATGACTATAAGAGTATGCCACCCGCACGACAGAGCCTGGCAAGCCTCCCGTGTCGTATTTGATATGCCAAATTACCAGTAACAATTATAGACCTCATTCCCATGACTTGATGGGATGGTTTGAGGCTCTTTTATGTTCCTGGAGCAAGCTGGTGCCCTTGGGCTCTACTAGCATGAGGCAGGACATATGGAGATGTTACTGGTGCCCACTGCAAATCGATGATGAACGGGAAGACAGTGATATAGACAGTGAAATGTTTGTACACCTATGTTATTTATAGCACTAGTTATCTGCAATAGCCAAACTCTGAAGGCAATCAAAATTCGCCACAACACAAAAAGGCAATGAAGAAATTGTATTATTCATACACAACGAAAATACTCAAAAGAAAATGAGTAGTAATATGTATACTACTGTATACTGTATTATATGTATGCACAATAAAATACTACTATAAGAAAAGATGAAGCCTTGCCTTTTACCACCTTGATGGCACTAGACTGTGTTATATTAAATGAAATAGGGAGAATGAAGATAGATGGCGAATGGTCTCACTCATATATTGTATATAAAGAAATGATGAAAAAATGAATGATGAAAACAAATCCTTGGACTCTTGACTACAAATATCAGTTCCTGGGGTCTGAGAGGCATCACAGTTTACAAAGTTTTAAGATTTATCTCATTACCACAAAAAGAGCAGTAGGTCAGGCACTTGCATTGCATCTGCCAACCTAGGTTCGATACCTGATATGCACATGGTTTCCCATGCTCCACCAGGCATGATCCCTGAGCCCAGGGCCAGGAGAGGTAATCTCTGAGCATCCTAGGACATGGCCCACAAAACACAACAACAACAAATCACACTTACTAATTTGGGGGTGGTTGGGAGTCAGATTGGGGCAGATGAGCAGTAACTTAAAGATGGTGGAGCAGGTCTTTTGCTTCTGGTGAAAAAGGAAATTAAAGTTAACACTATTGTAAACCATGATACCTCAATATGAATAGAATTAAACTGGATGTAATCAGATGTTTTTGAAGTGGGAAAAATGCAACATCTACCACTTTTCTTCTGGCAACTTAAGGGAATGCAGATAAAGAAATGACCAATAAAGTTGAAAATAAAAAGCCACCATTATTGCTCTTGTCTCCCACATTTTATGTTTGGTAGCTATTTTGCTACTTCCTGGTAGTTTTACTTCTCTTCTAGAGAAGTCCCTTAATTATTTCTTGGAGGGCCAATTAAATGGATATGATTCATTAAACAAGTATTGGTCTGAAAATCTCTTTACTCCCTTTCAAACCTGAATGATAGTCCTGCTGGGTAGTTTTCCTTATTGGAGATTGTTGCTATTCAGTACTTTGTATATATCATGCCATTCTCTTCTTGCTATAGAGTTGTGTTGCTTTTAAATAAGTTTGCTTGCATTTTGGTTATTTAAGTTTCATTTAGGCCCCATAATTTACTAAGTTGCTTATAGTAGGATTTCAAGCTACAATGCTCCCACTTCCAAACCCACCACCCTGTGAACCCATACTTCAACCACTGTAGAGCTTTTGTTGATAAATCTGCATGTTTTAATAGGAGTTCCTTATTTGTTATTCCTTGTTCTTCTTCGTGTTTTTTAATTTATTTTATTCCTTAACTCCTGTAATTTCTTTCTAGATATTTCTCAAACTTTCTCCCATTCTTGGTCTTTGTTAAAATTCTCTTTTATTAAGCTCCTAATTTTAGTAATCATAATGAGGACGGTTGCTTTGACATCAAGTTGCTTGCATAGCTCTGCTATATTATAATTTCTTTCTATGAGGACAGAAAAACAGCACAGAAGGAAGGATACTTGCTTTCATGCAGGAGACCTGGGTTTGATCCCCAGTAACTCATATAGTACCTCTGAGCCTCACTAGAAGTGACCCTTAAGTGTAGGCCAGGAGGTATCCCTGAGTCAGAGATGATCCATGAGATCTCTGGAGTTGACACTACCAGCTCCCCTAACACAAACACACACACACACACACACACACACACACACACACATTCTTTCCAAATTTGGTCTATTGGTATAGATGGTTTACTGTCTACCTATGACTGTGAGCCTCAGTAGTGACTGGGAAAATGATGCTAGCATGGTGGCCCGAAGAGGAAGTTGTGGAGTTGGAGAGATAGTACAATGGATAGGATGTTTGCCTTGCATATGGCCAACCCAGGTTGAATCCCAAGCACTCTGTGCAGTTTTCCAAGCAGTAATTCCTGAGTACAGAGCCAGGAGTATTTCCTGAGTATCACTAGGCGTGGCCTAAGAAAATAGGATGTGGAAGCTAGGACCTCAGCAGCAGGTACCAGGCCCCCCTGAAAAACTGGCATGCCTTGAGGGGCTCTGCAGTGCTCGGCAATTGTTAGCTCACAGCTTGCTGGCTATTGGTCAGACATGGTCTGACACAGGATCTGTGTGCTTACCATAATCATTCTTATGAATGACTTTCCGTCCCCATTAATCTTAGCTATCTGCTCTGAGTTGGTAGAGCTCTTGCCAGGAATGTGCCCTCAGAGACTGTCACTACAGAAATTAAAATCCAATATGACCTCCATCAGCAAAGCTGTGAGGTTTCAGGTCATTTTTGTGTAGCTTCAGCCAAGATTTGCTGTGATTGCAGGAGGATGGAAATACAAGCGCTCTATTCGGCCATCTTGGGCCTACTCTCCAACGATAATTCCTACTTTTCTGTTGGACTCACTCCATATATCTTGGGAGACTAATAAATGGTTTCTGTGCTTAGTCTATACATCTTCCGCTGCTAGGCCTAGTAGCAGGATGTAAATCAATCTAATCTGGAACTGAAGCAAGTGTGAATTCTTATTTATGTGGCATTATTAGCATAGACACCACACTATACCACTTACTCTGACTTCCTTCAGCACATATTCAGGGGCACTAGGAAAGTACTTCCAGAAGACACTTTCTTCTGGATATTTATCTTCTCAACTCTTAATTTTCTGTGCCCTACACTACACAGAGGGCCTTTTGTCACTATATTGTCCCATACCAGTGGTAGTGCTTAGTTACTTCCTCGGGCTATGGAAAGGACATTCCATATTCATGACTCCATGATGACTCCACATTCAAGCCAAGTGTTCCAGCCTTTTTGAAGTATCTACTCTGGCTCTAAAATTTAACTTTCTTAAAACTGTTAAATCATTTCTGTTAATACTCCCAAAGGACATTTCCAGTAGAATTATATTGGTAAAATTTTCAAATTAAACATTCTATAAACTGAACATTCGTGTTTTTTCATGTGTGAATTGATATGTGAAGTGTATATTAGGAAAATTGACCACTTCAGAAAATTGAATATTGACCAATTTACATGCTCTCACTAAAGCTTCAATTACTAGAAAGAAGCTACTCATCCATCAATAGGAAGACGTTAAGAACATTATGATATAATCATGAGTTAAGTCTGTGAAAGAGAATGAGTTTTATACAAATAGACGCCAACAAATAGTAGAAAAAGGACAAAGAAAGTTACTGCTATTGGTTTAATTTAATGATTCTAAAAGTGTGATTCCCTTGACAAGCATCATCAGTATGGATCCTGGAAACTTAGAAAGCCAAAGTTTTGGGATCAGAGAGATAATACAGAGTCATAGTACTTGCCTCGCATGTGGCTGACCCAGGTTTGATCTCTGGCTCCAACATGTGGTATCCATGCACTGTCAGTGGTGATCCCTGGGCACAGAACAAGGAATAAGCTCTAAGTACTGCTGAGTATGGCACAAGCTCACTCTGCCCTCCCCCAAATAAAAGAAAAGAAAAGTTTCAACCTTAAACCAACTTAATCAGAAAGTCTGATGGGTAGAGGGGCCTAAGGAAATAATGTTTTAACAAACTTCAGGTAACTGCAAGTATGAAAGAATTACTGAAATAATTTAGAGGAAAACAATGAGTATATATGTGAATATGAAAACACATGTATACATGTGCACACTCATACACACAAATGCGTATACATTCCTCTAGATGCAAAAATTGTTCTCAAAATATTTAGGAATTGTAAGAGTTAGTCTTTCTGTGGGCCAGAGCACTCATTGTCAGAGCGTTTGCCTCACTCACTGCAACCCAAACTCAGTCCCCAGCACCCTATAGCGTACCCTGAGCCTGTCAGGAATGACCCTAAGTGCAGAACCAGGGCCTTGCTGGATGTAGTCCAAAAGTTAAAACAAACAAACAAAAGAGTTATTCTTTCTCAGCAAGAGGGCATAAGGACCAAAGTCTCGGCTTACCTTTCATTCATTAACTTGTGTGCTAGTACAATTGGGGTGGTTTTTGCTGAACATATTCCACACAAATAGTTAGGAACTTGTCACTTGTCACTATCTTCCTCTGTTTGTCGATTTGCTCGAACGGGCAACAGTAACATCTCCATTCGTTGGGGATGAGATCCATTATTATTTTTGGCATATTGAATACACCATGGTAGCTTGACAGGCTCTTCAAGTTTGTTAGGAAATTGTAACAACAAAAATGAATAAAAAAGTGGCTTTAATTTGCCATGCTACTTTCTTTCTGAAGAGCTCCACAGCTTTAGAAATGTCTACATGAAGTTAAAAAATTATTTGTAAAATGTATCAGAGTGCTTGTCTATAAACCACAACTTTAGATGGAATATCAGGTATCATGCACATAATTCATTTCCTTCACTTAGAGTGAACTTAGCAGTAACCTCAATTGAAGTTTATGGTTACAAGCTTTAATTAAATCTTTAAAGGCAAAAGGTTGCAGTTATTTTACCATTATATAAGGTTTATGATTTCGTATAAAATATTTCAAAATGTTCAAATATAATCTGTTAGCATGCCTTTCGACTTTGTTACATTCCTAAAGAAGTCTAGAATGTAACTAGTAATTAGTAATGTAATAGTGCTAATTAACTCATCATTATCAATACTATAAAAATATGTAATAAGAATATTTCCAAAATCCAATGACTTATTTTAGAGAGTCTATATATGATTGCTTATTTTTCCAAATGGTACATCCATTTGATGTATATATAAAGAAAAAAATCTTTGATAAGCATAATAAATGTAACGGTCTTAAAGATGTGTCAATATCCTTATATATATCCTGCCCCTAGTATCACTTGTATCACTTGTCTTCCTGTTTTTCATCGATTTGCTCTGAGCGGGCTCCAGTAATATCTCCATATGTTCCTGTCATGTGCTAGTGTAGCCCAAGGGCTTCTGCTCGCTCCAGGAACATAAAGAGCCTCAAACCATTGGTTCAGGTCATGGGAGTGAGGTCTATAATTGCTTCTGTTTTGGCATATCAAATATGACAGGGTAGCTTGTCAGACTCTGCCGTGTGGGTGGGATCCTCTCAGTAGTAATGGGAGGCTCTCATTTTGTGCACTTACTGATGAACCACTCAGCAGCAAAGCAGCCACACACAATGGGGAGAGATCAGTTTTTCTCTTAGGTGGAGCTCTGATAAGCTGTGGAGTTCAGATGTTGAGAATGGCTGCCCTCATGGTGCAGGGGTTCCTCTGGCTTCTTGTGAGGCTCTATTGAGATGAAGGGCCAGGGCTAGAACCCGCCTTCCCTCCCAGACGCCTCATGATCAGCCGAGCACAGGAGAGCCAGTAGCAGCTCTGTGTTAACATCCTTATATATATATATCCTACCCTAGTAAATGAAGCTTAATTCCCTTCTTGTTAGAACACGCCAGAAGTATTCCCTTTCCAATATTAGGTTATAAAATTGTTGCAATTTCCATCATATATATACATGTGTGTATGTGTGCACATATCTATGACATACAGGTTCACTCTTAAGAGAATTCAGCTGCCCTGTAATATACACTCAACTTAGAGTGTGACATAATCAGGAACTTAAATTTCTAGTCAACAATGAGCAAAGAACTGAAGCCTCTGCAACAACCAAGTGTCTAAGTTTTGGTTCTTCACTAGGCCTCCTCAAACTTTCAGTTGACCACAGCCTGGCCAGTGGTAGATGATAACCTCGAGGAAGATTCTGAATCAGAATCTTTCAATCCAGATGGTCCCATGTTTACGTTTTTGATCCACTTACCCTGGTAATTAATATTGATTTTTCAAGATGCTAAATTTTAAAGTAATTTGTAATGAGAAAATAAGTAACTAATGTATGCCTAAGCAACCTTATCAGTTAAATATAGTGAACATATATTATGTATTGCTCCAATATTCCTTCCATGTGGAGTCATTTATTTCTCATTATGGTCTACTCAATACATGATGTCCTAGTATGGTTAACTTCTATATTCCCTTTTGGCTAGGAGGTCCAAACAAGTTTAGCAAATTAGTATATGCACCATACCTGGACCAGAGTGGTTGCTCCAGAATCGCTACGTTAAACTAAGTTAGTCAGAATCCACTCAGTGCTGTCATATAGTTGTTTGCAAAGATGTTAACGTATTCTACATTTATTCTACACTAAAATTTCACATATAACTAATCTGCCAGGAAATCTTTTCATTCCAGAGAAAGGTGTCTTCCAAAGACAAATAAAAGCAATAATAATAGAGCAAATAAATGTGAACAATATGTATTTTTATCACAATATTTCAATATCTTTATTCTACGATGTATCATATTTTTTAATCTATTGGGCAGCAGGAAGAAATCCCTCCCCTTTGTGGCTGCTTGTTGGGTAGTATGAGAAATCAAAACTCTATCCAGTAGTTTATTCAAAGAAAAAATTTATGAGAAATCAAAACTCTATCCAGTAGTTTATTAATAACAAAAGCATGGAAAATTCACATGAATATAAATTATAAAGAAAAATAGCATGAACCTGGGATGTTCACCTTCTACTGTGGGATCTCGGTGTCAAGAGAGGGGTCTATGCAACAGGGAAGAAATTATTTCATCTTTACTTTCAGAATTTAAAAAATGAGTGTCAGGGCCAGAATGATAGCACAGCAGGTAGCGCACCTGCCTTGCATGCAGCCAACTCAAATTTAACCTCGAGCATCCCATATGGTTCTACGAGCATGTCAGACATCCCTGAGTGCAGAGGCAGGAGTAAACTCAGCAAGGCAAGGTGTGGTCCAAAAGCAAATGAACCAAAAATAAACAGATAGAGAGAGGAAGAGAGAGAGAGAAAGGGAGAGAGAATGAGTTTCTTATATAGGACATTGTCACTGAAAAATGACAAAAAAATGGTGCCCCGCCACCACCACCTACACATCTTCTAGGTCCTAAACGGAGGACCAATGAAAACTGCTTCAATTAGTAAAAGATTAAAGGACTAAGAAGCACATGAACTCCACCCCCCCATCTCTAGGACCTTCATTGCTCTTAATTTAAATATTTTGCCTTTTTAAGAGGACCTGTTTATTTCTGAGAGGCCCATGGAATGTGCTCTTTCATTCCCCCATGTTAACGTGGCGTCTGCTGCATAAGACCTGTTTTGCACATACTGGGAATAGTCTATCTGATCGGAAGGGGGTGGGCAGCTATCCCCCAGATTTTCTTTCACTGAGCACTATTCCATATGAACTATTTCAGGAAGTCTGTACAGAGTTTTGTAATATTTAAATTAATATGAATAATTTCCACAGTTTTATGAACACCAGGTACACCTAAATGTTTGCTTCTATCTTCAGGGGGATAATAGGAATTAACAACACCCTGCCATCATTAACAACTTTAAAAGTATACAATAAATGAAACAACTATCAGACATTGGACGAAAGTCATCACAGGGCAGTGATGCCTGAGGTGAAGCTAATGGAGTGTGGTCTAGAATTGTTCCCATCTTGTTGCTGGAGTTTCTAGGACTCATAACAGAATAAAGAAACAAAGGAGACTCTGAGGGGAATAAGTGAGAGGGGAATAAGTGAGAAACTGGGGGAGTCTAAAATCAGACAGAGGGAATTGGTTATATAGAATAAGAACTGGGTACAGAAAGGAGGATACTTAAAGCCAAAAGCAGTAACAATAATGGACCTCATTCCCAACAAATGGAGATGTTACTGGTGCCCGCTCGAGCAAATCGATGAACAACAGGAAGACAAGTGACAAGTGATACAAGTGATATATAAAGAACCAGAGCGATAGTACTACAGGTAGGGCATTTGTCTTGCACACTGCCGACCCAGGGTTTCATTCCCAGCCTTCCATATCGTTCTCCCAAGCATTGCCAGGACTAACTCCTAAGCATCAATCACTAGGTGCGACCCAAAAAGCCAAAGAAAAACAAATAAATATACATTAATTTTTAAAAGACTACTTATGATAAGGTGGACAGAATTTGACAAGTAATATAGAACATAATACAGAAAAGAAAGTGAAAATAAGCAAGGAATTTTTTAAAGTCTTTAGCTGAGTAAAATGCATGTGAGACTGGTGAAGCTATTGCAGATGTCATAGCAGGCTGGGAATAATTCATCCTCTCAACAGCTAGAGCACAGAAAACACTTGATGCAAGAGGAAATGGGTTATAGAATCAGAAGGGATTATCTCAACAGTGGAAATAGTTCTCGGTTATAAGCTTGATCTGCTGTTTCTAATGAATGCAAATTATTCACAGAACTTCAAATAATTTTTATTACAAAAATTCCAGAATCAAACAACACAAAAGTCACTGGATCACCCTAACCATCTCATTCAACATTATATATGCTGTATGTTCTGCCTGCTGCCTTAAAAAAAAAGGAAGAAAAATTTAAATACACATAATAGAAAGGATTAAATGTGCATTTGGTCCTTAATCTCAGACAAATGGCATGATTGTGTTTGTAACACATCTTAAGAAATTTGAGGAAAAAACTTCTAAAACTAATCAAATTTCACAAGATTTATAAAGCTAATCTACAAATTTTATTATTGTTCTGTAGTAATTAGCATTCTTGAATTAAAAATTTTAAATAGACAATTTTCAATAATAAAATGCTTTAAATATAATAAAGGATAAATTTGGCAAAATACATATGATTTATATAACTAATCACTGAAAACTATAAAACACTGATGAAAGAATCTTTAATGATATTTATAAAAGGCACATCATCTTCAGGGGCTGTTCATTGTCTTTGTTCTGTTCAGTTTGCTTTTGGGGATCAGACCCAGTAATGCTTCAGGGTTAGTTTTACCCGGTGCTTATGGGGCTTAAGGGGAGATTCTTCTCCAGAGGTCCTGATGCTCCAGGAACCATGAGATGCCAGGTTCAAACTCTGGCCTCTTACAAAGCATTTCAGCCCTTTCAACCATTTTCTAGCCTTTAACATCAATTATTAAAATTTCCTTCTTTCCAAATTGATATACAGTTTCCACAAAATGTCAAAACTTCCTGCCAGTTTTTAATAGAAACTGACCACGTTGTTACAGGAGGGTGAATCCCTCTAATCCAAAGGCAGATTCTCTGCTTAACCCTCACTGAAAGATTTATTCGAGGAGACTAGTTCGAAACGGAGAGTTTATTGTACAGAGAGTGCTCCGGCAGAGAGCAGGGAACCAGGCCAGAGAGCCGGGAAGAACCCAGTGTTCTGTTTGGAGAGTTGCAGGGTGGGGCTTTTAAGAGGAAGCGTCTTTCTGTCTGGCCCCCGGACCGATACACCTGATTTGGGCCTGGATGTCCTGGTGGCTAGGACATGCCTGAATCAGGATGGAGTCAGGAGTTCTGGGCCAGCTCCTTTCAGTGCAGGTTTGGTTGGGGGTTTGGGGTGGGGCGAAGGGTAGTGGAGAGTCTTTCTAGTTACCTGCTCATGTCTCTGCAGGTAGGGCCCAAATAACTCTGGGTGCCCTTGCTAACTGGGATCAGGACAGCCAAGTTACTTTTAAGCTCTGGGAAAAGGGAGGGACCTGGCAATGGGGGGGTTGTTTCCCTATGGCCTCTCCCCTGCCGTCGTCAGGGTCTTCTCCCAGTCCTTCCATCCCAATCTCTCAGAGAGTTGATGGACCCCGAACAATTTGATGCAAACTTTATATGTAACCAAGTAAGACCTTGAACAAATTTTTTAAAAGAATTAAGCTTGATACACACACACACACACACACACACACACAACACAGTCAACTGACTTAACAATGGTGACAAGAAAATTCAAATAATAATCTTCAAAACTATTGGTCTAGAACAATTACATCACATTTAAAAAAGAAGAAGCCTCCAATGATTCTCTGACATCATTAGGAGACAAAACTCTTAACTATTACATTAGAGGATAAAACTATTGGGGCCGGAGTAATAGTACAGCAGGTAGGGTGTTTGTCTTGTGTACAGCAGACCCAGGTTTGATCTGCAGCATCCCATATGGTCCCCCGAGCACGTTCAGGAGTAATTTCCTGAGTGCAAAACCAGGAATAAACCTGAGCATTGCCAGGTATGACCCAAAAACAAAAAAAAAAAAAACTATTAACTACTATTTTTTTAAAAAATTGAGAGATGCACATGGAGTGTTTATATGTATATAAACACTTGACTTGCAGACTTACAACTCTGGTTCAACCCCTAGTACTACATATGGTCCTCTGAGCACTGCCAAGAATGATCCTTGAACAGAAAATCAGGAGTAAGCCCTGAGAACCTCCGGTGTGACCCCAAAGCAATAAATAGGTAGTGACTAGAGTGATAGTGCATTGGGTAGGGTACTTGCCTTTCACAAGGCCAACCCAGGTTAGATCCCATTCACCCCATGGTCCCTTGAGTGCAACAGGGGGGGCCGAAACCCCCCCCCAAATAAACAGGTTTTAGATAACATTTCACTAGATCACTAGACATCACATTGTTCATCGATTTCCCGAGTGGGTGCCAGAAACATTTCCATTTGACCCTATCATGTGCCAGTGTAGCCCAGTGGCTACACTGGTAACATTTATAACACATATATTCAATACAGTACAACTATGTAAAATATACATGTGTTTGCAACTTAATAAAAGGAAATCAAACATTTGCAAAAGATTTAAAGAGACACTTGACCATGAAAGATACACAGACTTTTATTTATACATGAAAAATATCTCAACAACCTTGTTAGGGGAAAATAAATTAAAATCACAGTTGGATAATATTTACATCCACCAAAATGGCTAAATAAAATCAGTAAGACTAAGTGAGCAAACACTGTAAATATACAGCAAGACCAAGGGATGCCTTAGGAAATTGAATGAAATGATAAATTTTAAAATCTGTGGACAGTGCCTTTTAAAGGTTAAGCATATACCTTCTGTTTGACCCAGACATTTGTTTCTAGATTTTCCAATAAGTGAGAGTATATGTCTATAAGGAGATTTGTATATCAATGATCTCAGAGCTTTATTTATTTTATAACAATAAATAATCTAAAAGTCAAACAGAATATAAATGAAGAGAGATTTGATATACAAATATTGGAATACTGATAAGCAATAAAAAGTAACTATTGATATATTCATCTCTGAATTATAAAATAAATATGCTTAATGGCAAACTCTAACATAGACAACAGACTGTCAATTCCATCTATAAAAACACACGCTACCTGTCCCAATGCAAGGTACCCTCCCAATGGAAAACCAGCAGGACAGTTCTACTGTTCAAGAAGGGAGACATTCACGACATCGACAAATATCGCCCCATCTGCCTGTTGTCCGTCATCTACAAGCTGTTTACACGAGTCATCCTGAACAGGATTAGCAGAACACTAGATGAAGGACAACCATGCGAGCAAGCAGGCTTCCGGAAAGGATTCAGCACAATTGACCATACCCACACAGTAACCAAGATCATTGAGGTTTGTAGGGAGCACAAGATGCCGCTCTGTCTCACATTCATTGATTTACAGAAAGCCTTTGATTCTGTGGAGACTGAAGCAGTCATCGAAGCCCTAGCCAAACAGGGTGTTCAAACCCAATACATCAAGATCCTTCGTGAGCTGTATTACGGATTCACCACCAGGATCTCACCATTCTACAAAGAAGTGATCATTAATGTGAAAAGAGGGGTTCTACAGAGTGATACCATTTCACCAAAACTCTTCAGTGCCACCTTGGAGAACATCATGCGACAATTAGAATGGGAAGGAATGGGAGTGAAGATAGATGGTCGCAACTACACCACCACCACTTCGCTGATGACATCATTCTAATAACACCAAACATTAGCCAAGCGGCACAAATGCTGGCGGACTTCCGACTGAGAATGTGGAAAGATAGGTATACAGCTTAATCTAAAGAAAACTATGTTCATGAAGAATGAACTAGTTCCTGTCCTGAGGCCCCATTCACTCTCAATGGAACAAACATCTCTGAATGCAGCAGTTATGTGTACCTAGGTCGAGAAATCAACATGATGAACGACCTTAAACCTGAGCTGCACAGGAGGAAGAGAGCGGCATGGAATGCCTTCAAGGGCATCGAAGAAATAGCTAAAAGGACAAAGAACCTCCAGCTCTGGGCACATCTCTTTGACCCACCGTTCTCCCTGCATTAACATACGCCTCAGAGACCTGGGCCCTATGAAAGCAGGATGAGAGTGCTATTTGGGTCTCCCAGAGAGGAATCGAAAGAGCTATGCTTGGAATATCACGCCTCACTCAAGTGAGAGAAGGAATCCGGAGTTCTGACCTCCGTCTCTATTCCAGAATCAGGGACGCTGTCTCGCTTGCCAAGGCATCGAAAATCAGATGGGCTGGACATGTAATGCGATTTGGAGAGAACCGCTGGACTAGAGCCATTACTGACTGGATCCCACGGGATGTCAAAAGATCACATGGCCGCCCACCTACAAGATGGTCAGACTTCTTGTAAAGACCCTGAAGGAACGGTTTGAGGCTCTTCATATTCCTGAATCAACCAGATGCCATTGGGCTACATTGGCACGTGATAGGGTCCAGTGGAAATGTTACTGGCGCCCGCTCGAGCAAATCGATGAATAACGGGATTCAAGTGAGCAAGTGATAAAAAACTAAAAATAAAAGTACAAGTTTATCTATATGGACAAAAGGCAGACCATACGTTACTATAGACAAAGAAGGTGGGAGGGAAGAATTTCAAAGGGTCACAAGAAGACTTACCAAGAATAACAGATATTTTTCCTATCTAGTTTGTATGATTTTCACTGTATCACTGTCTTCCCGTTCATCATCAATTTGCTCAAGCGGGCACCAGTAACATCTCCATATGACCTGTCTCATGCAAGTAGAGCCCAAGGGCACCTGCTTGCTCCAGGAAGATAAAGAGCCTCATCCCATTCCATCAGGTCATGGGAATGAGGTCTATAATTGTTGCTGGTATTTGGCATATCATACACCACACGGGTAGCTTGTCAGGCTCTGCAATGTAGGGGGCTGAAGAAATGACACAGTGGGTAGGGTGCTTGCTTAGCACAGTAAATATCAAACACTTAATCTGTTACTCATTTGAGAAAGTCTTAACCAACATATGCCAAGCACACTTCCAAATGCTTCGCCTGCATTTCATTCACTCCTCACAGAACCCCTTCATGAAGGAGGCACTACTACCATCTTCCATTTTGCAGAACAAAAATAAGCAGAGAAATGAAACAGACTGTGGAATCCAATTCACTAAAATTTCTACATGCTTCCTTGAACTCTGGCACCCCCCAACCCAGTTGTAACATTCAGGAAGAACAAAGGAGGGCTGGAAGAGCTCCGTGAGCTAAGCATGCTTGTTTTGCATGCAAGAGGCCCAGGTTCAATCCCCAGCGCCACATCATCCCTGGAGCACTGCCAGGAGTAATCCACAGCACAGAAAGGGTAGTATGGCCAGCTTCAGTAAAGCTCCTAGGGTCAATAGACACGTGGGTTGCTGTTGCCTTCTGGCCCCTCCCCTCATCCCCAACCTCCAATGACCCAGTGGGCGTGGCTATGAGCCCAGCAGCCTCCATAGTCAGTAATGCCGGAGAAGAGAAGGTCAAGACACACACTGTGCCGGCTCCTGCCCATGGTGAGCTAGCTGCCCATGGAGCAACGAGAGGGAAACTGGCTCGGTCCCTGGCCAGCTTCAGCAAAGCTCCTAGAGTCAGCAGACATGAGGGCTGCTATGGCTGTGCAGGCCGGACTTGGAGCAGGGAATGCAGTCCCGCCCGTCTATCGCCAATGACCCCGTGGCGTGGCTACGAGCCCTGGAGCCTCCATCAAGTAATGCTGGAGAAGAGTGTCCACTCGCACAGCTGTGCCGGCCCTACACAGGGGGGCGTGGACAGCAGGCTTAGATAACAACCAAGTTTAGGGCCAGGTCTTTCACCGGACCTTGCCTATATATACATTGTAAAGATCAAAATAGTTGCAACACACTAGGGGTGCGGTGTGAGAATGGGGGAGTGGGCTGTGGCCTGGTGGTGGCAGAGGCACTTTGGTGGTGGAGCTGGTGTTAAACAGTGAATACATACGACAGTGTACTATGAGGAAATTTGTTAATCACAGTGTTTCAATATTTTAAAAATTAAATAAATACAAAGAAAGGGAAGTAGGCCCTGAACACTGCCATTTGTGACCCCAAAAGAGAAAAAAGAGAATAATTAACAAATTCAAGAACCCCAAATACCAAAATGATTCTAAATTCATGTCAGTTTCTTTGGCTTTAAAACAAGGATGAGGGCTGGAGCGATAATCCAGCGGGCAGGGTGTTTGCCTTGCACATGGTCAGCCTGGGTTCAATCCCCAGCATCCCATATGTCCCCGAGCACCATCAGGAGTAATTTCTGAGTGCAGGCCAGGAGTAACCCTGAGCATTGCTGGGTATGACCCAAAAAGCAATAGATAGAGAGATAGAGAGAGAGAGAGAGAGATAGGTAGATAGACAGACAGACAGACAGACAGACAGACAGACAGACAGACAGACAGACAGACAGACAGACAGACAGACAGACAGACAGACAGACAGACAGACAGACAGACAGACAGACAGACAGACAGACAGATAGATAGATAGATAGATAGATAGATAGATAGATAGATAGATAGATAGATAGATAAAATGCAAGGATAAAAAACTGAACATGCTAGGATTAGTTTGCCAAATCAAAGTGAACCCATGAAGGAGTGAACACACCTCATAGAGGTGAGCATGCAAACATCCCTAAGGAATGTTTTCCACTTGGTCTCAGAAAGATTAGACATTATACCAAGTCCTGGAGGCCAGTACTGGAAGCCTGAGCTATTTGAGGGCTTTTGCGGTGACCATGGCAACCTTTCCTTCCAACTGTGCCACACCTGCTTTCCATCATGAGAAGAACATTTAGGCTATTTCAGAAGCTATAAATTCCTGCAGATAGTGATTGCAGCAAACTGGTTCATCTCTAGGTTGTAATCCAGTTTATCGGTGGAGCCATTTCTTTACTTCTTTCGGAATGAAAGGAGAGGCTGAGGGTGGGTGTGGGAAGGGGAAAGGAATGCATTAGAAATGACACAAATGGAATTTAATCTTATTTCCGAGACTTAACTCTGAGTTTAATCTGAGCATGCATGCTTCTCTTCCTTTGTTTCTCCAATCTTGCTTATCAGTTAAGACATTTATATTAAATCTGTGACAAATTAAAGTTTGTAATCATTAAAGTTACAAAACAAAAGAAAACTTTGACTCTTTTCAGGGCAATAATTTGCTAATTTGAATAAACATGAGAATCCGCAGTTAGTTATTTACAAGCTGATTCTTTGAATGCCGTGATACTGTATGTTCACAGTGAAACAGAGCAATCAACTTAAAGATTGGGATTAATTTCTTTGATAACCTAAATCTTAATGGCCTTCTTTTCTTTCAGTTCTTCAGTATTTTATCTCCCTCAATATTGATGTTTCCTGTTATGCAAGCAATGTAGGATACACGTACAGTAGCATGAGCATTAACAACTCATTGATCAAGGCTGGAGACTTATTACAGTGGTTAGGCACTTGCTCTGCATGTGGCTAACCTGGGTTTGATCCCTGACACCACACACATATGGTCTCCTGAACCCTACAAAAGTGATCCCTGTGCTCAGAGCCAGGAGTAAGCCCTAAGCACAATCAGGTGTGGCCCCCAAACAAACAAACAAGCAAACAAAAAGATAATTCTTCACAAGTCAGAGTACTATCTACACCTTAGCATTCTTTTCCCATGGGAAGTCTTAATGGCCTTTATAATTACCAATGAGTTCGAATGGGTTCATGTAGCTGCAGAAGGGTCACTCAGCAACGTCCGTCTAGTTAACCACATTGCAAAAAAAGAGGACAGTAGAGACCCATACGCTGAAGGGAAAACAGGTCAGAGATCTTGGATCTACTCTACAAGGAGAGAGAGAAGAAACCCAAGAGAGAGCATCTAGTGGAGAAGAGAAACCTTTGACTGAGGCCGCCAGTAACACTGCATAGCTTCCAAGTGGAAAGCACACCAGGCAGATGTGGCTGGGCGGCGGAGTACGGACAGAGACCCCGGGCTCACCTCTCTCCACACAACAGGGTCTCCCAAGCACTACAGACAGTGACCCTAGCACAACCTCCAGCACTTCTGTGCAGCCTCAAAAGCAAAAAAAGAGAAAGTAAGCACACGCCCTCTAGGGATTGAATGTGAACTTTTGGATAAGTTCTTTGACCCCACTTCAGCTTTCTCATGAAAAAAGGATAAACAGTGGCACTTAGCTCCCACCATTATTATAAACATCTATGAAAGAATGACAAATTATAAAATCCATCAAATACTTACTGAGAGCCAGTCTTCTTTTTTTTAGTTTTTTATTATACCATGTGAGACATACAATTACAAATGTGTTCATAATTGGTTCTTGGTAATACAGTATTCCAGCACCCATCCCTCCACCAGTGCCCCATTTCCACCACCAATGTACCCCACCCCCTCCGCCCACCCCCAGGCTGCCTCAATAGAGGTGCCTGAGGGCCAGTCTTCTTAACCTGTCAATTATTACACAAAATAACTTGTGTGAAGGGCCCTAAAAATTTATAATTTAGAGGTGAAATAATGCAGGTACACAGAAATAGATATTCCACCAAGACACTCCAGAATAATGATTAAAACCCAGACATTCAGAATAGAGAGCACGGAACCACCAGCTTTTATTGCTCAGGTAGGTGTGTTTTTTAATCTACCCATGCCAAGACAGGATATGAAAATGACTATTACAGCTAAGAGTACATGCACAAATTCAAAAAAAAACTGATAATTAAAAATAAATTCAATACCATATTTTATAATATGCTCAATTGTGCTACACCCCTAAAAATTTCTTCTGTTCCATTTTCATTTTTCCTATTTATTAAGACCCTTTTATCTTCTTACAAAAACGTTTGTCCTTACCTATTGCTTATGAATCTTGAGGGAATATAAACGTTATCAGAAGTTTTAATATTGCCCCTGACCTGGTTGACTCATTGAATCTCAAGCCCATGTACACCCCAAATCCAAGGGTTATTCCTCTCCATGATTATCAATCACACCTTATATTCCAAGTGTCTAAACCCAAGTTCCCTCATCAAAAGAATAATCTCTACATTTCCCTGTTTCCATTACCTCCACCATTCTTCAAGGCTGCTCATCATCCCATGAAAAATTATTATTTCTTACTGTTAAGACAAAAGCTTCAAGTGGAACAATTGAAGAACGAAGACTATTATACTCAATTGCCATAGGAGAGAGAGAGAGAAGAACGCAATCTGAACCCAAGACTGCTGGGCTGTTGTACTGGACCAACCCAGTGATGCTCAGTGGTTACTCCTAGCTCTGACTCAGGGACCAAACAAAGGGAAAGGAAGTTTTTGTCTGATTTTGTCTTAATCGTGATGATTTACAACACTGCCAGTGACAGGGCTTCTGCATACCACACTCCACCCCCACTTCCACCGATTCCCACACCCCCCTACCCGCACCAAACTGTCGATTTCCATCAACAATTGTCTCATAGAATTTTAACCTTTGGGACTATCCAGTGGTTTAAAAGAAGCCCATCTAAAGTTTAGTTATGCTGAAATCAAAATGAAAGCTTTATTCAACACTATGATCATTACCCACCAACAGTTATAGAGTTTACTGTTGTAAACATCCAAGGTCATAGGACAACAGCTTTAGATTCATAAACTCGATGTCATTCCTTTACTGCCTATATCAGATTCTTTACCAGGGACTATTTTGGCAAATGGAAGTAAAGCAGAAAGAGAATTTAGATAAGTGCTGTACTTCCATGGTGATAAGTACCTTGATAGTAAAGTGCTTTTACTTTCTATTTATTCACTCTGTGAAGGATTAGCTACAAATTTTGAGTCATACAGACTGACAGCATATAAAATGTAATCCTCACATAAACAATTTCTAATCAACGCAGCCAATTATCGTGGCTGAGGTAGGGATCAGATAACCCGGAAATTAGCAAATCTGTACCTAAAGCTCCTTTTCACATTTCTGCAGACAATGCTCCCAACTATCATATCATTTTGTCAAAAATTAACTATCTTGAAGTGTAAAGTAGCCTTGAAAGCTAATTTAATCATGCCTATAATTAAATTAGGGGTAAGAGGCAAAGAAAAGGGAGGCACACATTAAATTGGTAGAAATTTAGATATGCTCCGATGTGTTTGATAGACTAGAAGCTCTCCAGGGAAAGGAACTCTGAGAGAGAAAATGATGTCTGTTTCATGGGAGCAATTGTAAATAAGAGTGATTGAGCATCAGGGGGCGGAGCGATAGCACAGTGGGTAGGGCATTTGGCTTGCACACAGCCAACCCTGGTTCAATCCCTGGCCTCCCATATGATCCCCTGAGCACCACCAGGAGTAATTCCTGAGCATTTCCAGGTATGACTCAAAAGCTAAAAAAAAAAAAAAAAAAAAAAAAGGAGTGAGCATCAGACTCATATTAAGAAAACTAGTCTCCTCTCTTGGCTCAGTCACCCTTTGGGAAGCCCTAAAGAAAAAAACTGGGAACACACTCACTAAACTCTGTCCACGAAAACTGCTTTCCTACACTTCAGTGACAGATTTATCTTTATTTATTTTTTGTTGGACACCATTTTCCACATCTGGACTGGACTCCCCTCTCGTCAGAACTCCACCCAAAAGAAGAGTTGATTGCAGTCTGGCTTGTGTGGCCAAAAGCAGCTGCACGGTTCATCAATAAATGCTGGAGATCAGAGGTGACTACAAGAGTATCCCACCCACATGGCACAGCCTGGCAAGCTACCTGTGTCGGATTTGATATGCCAAATACCAGTAACAATTATAGATCTCATTCCCATGACCTGATGGAATGGTTTGAGGCTCTTTATGTTCCTGGAGCAAGCAGATGCGTTTTGGCTCTACTATCATGTGACAGGACATATGGAGATGTTAGTGTTGCCCGCTCGAGCAAATCGATGATAAACAGGCAGACAAGTGATACAAGTGATTCTTTTGGTTTTGTGTTGCAGAGTAGAAATAAGTACCTTGTGGTACCACCTAGATTGCATGAAGTCCATGGCTTGAAATTATGTGATTCTTCTCACACACACACACACACACACACACACACACACACACACACATATATATGCATACATATATATATATATATACATCCATTAAAATGTATTTCTTTATGCCAGCCCCCTGTCTCCAGTGTTTTGACATAAGAGATAATCTCTGAGGAAGAGACTAGCCCCTGGCATCATTTGTTAGACCTGAACCACAGCCGGGAAAAGCATTCACAACACCCACCTGTCCTTCGCCAACTATAAGACCAAGATGACTGCCTTCCAACATCCTGATTGATCTATCACATCTTCCAGAAAGGTAATGGAGAAGATTATCCATGACTTCTACTTGAATTCCTTTGATAGTCACGTCCACCTGCCCACATACCAAATTCTGCAGGATGGATATGTCGTTCCCAACATTCTCTCTTCTGAAATACGACATGCCATTTCATTGGTAAAGAAGTGAACATCACCCAGCCCAGACAAAGTTAGACTCAAACACCTGAATAATCTGTCATCAGTACTCATCAATACACTGGCGTGGCTCTTTACACGCTACCTGTCTGAATGCAAGGTTCCCTTCCAATGGAAAACCAGCAGGACAGTTCTACTGTTCAAGAAGGGAGACATTCATGACATTGGCAACTATTCCCCAAACTGCTTATTGTCCATCATCTACAAGCTGTTCACTTGAGTCATCCTGAATAGGCCTGGCAGAACATTAGATGAAAGACAACCATGCAAGCAAGCTAGGTTCCAAAAAGGATTCAGCACAGTTGACCATATCCACCTGGTAACCAAGCTCATTGAGGTTTGTAGGGAGTTCAAGATGCCGCTCTCTCACATTCATTGATTTAAAGAAAGCCTTTGATTCTGTTGAGGTTGAAGCAGTTATCGAAGCCCTAGCCAAACAGGGCATTCAATCCCAATACATCAAGATCCTCATGAGCTATATTATGGATTCACCACCAGGATCTCACCATTCTACAAGGAAGTAATCATCAATGTCAAAAGAGGGTTTCAGTAGGGTGAAAACATTTCACCGAAACTCTTCAGTGCCACACTCGAGAACGTCATGTGACAATTAGAATGGGAAAAGAATGGGAGTGAAGTAAAATGGTCAGCAACTACACCTCTGCTTTGCTGATGAAGTCATTCTATAGCACCAAGCATTAGACATTCGGCCCAAATGCGGGCTTACTTTGACCATGAATGTGGAAAGGTATGTCTACAGTTGAATCTCAACAAAACAATGTTCATGAAAAATGAACTAACTCCAGATGCTCCATTCACTCTCAATAGAACAAACATCTCTAAATGCAGCAGTTATGTGTACTTTAGGTCGAGAGCTCAACTTGATGAATGACCTAAAACCTGAACTGTGCAGGAGTAAGAGAGCAGCTAGGAACACCTTCAAGAGCATCGAAGAGGGACTGGAGCAATAGTCAAGCAGGTAGGTCTTTTGCCTTGCACACAGCCAACCCAGGTTTGATTCCCGGCATCCCATATGGCGGGATCAGATGGTGGTGCCCTGACCACAACCAGGAGCAATTCCTGAGTGCAGAGCCAGGAGTAATCCCTGAGCATTGCTGGGTGTGACAAAAAAGCAAAAAAAAAAAAAAAGAGCATCAAAGAAATAGTTAAAAGGACAAAGAACCTCTGGCTCCAGGCACATCTCTTTGACTCCACCATTCTTCCTACATTAACATGTGCCTCAGAGACCTAGGCCCTTTGAAAGCAGGATGAAAATGCTATTCGGGACACCCAAAGAGGAATTGAAAGAGCTATGCTTGGAATATCACGCCTCACTCAAGTGAGAAAAGGAATCCAGAGTTCTGATTTCCATCGACAACCAAGAATCAGGGATGCGGTCTCTTTGCCAAGGTGTGAAAAATAAGATGGGCTGGACATGTAATGTAACTTGGAGACGACCGCTGAACTAGAGCCATTACCAACTGGATACCATGGGATGTCAAAAGATCACATGGCCTCCCACCTACAAGATAGACTTCTTCATCAAGACCCTGACAAATTGTTTGAGGCTCTTTGTATCCCTGGAGCAAGCAGATGCCATTAGGCTACACTGGCACGTGACAGGGACAAAGGGAAAAGTTATTGGCACCCGCTTGAGCAAATAGATGAATATTGGGATGACAAGTGATCAAGAACTGCAGCCGTTGGTCTATCAGTAAATGCACAAACTGAGAGCCTACTTACTACTGAGAGTGTCCTGACTGCACAGCAGAGCCTGGCAAGCTACCTGTGTCATATTTGATATGCCCAAAACAGTAACAATAATAGACCTCATTCCCATGAGCTGAAGGAATGTTTTGAGGCTCTATGTGTTCCTGGAGCAAGCAGATGCCCTAGGGCTACACTTGCACGTGACAGGGATGAATGGAGACATTACTGGTGCCCACTTGAGCAAATCGATGAACAACAGTAAGACAAGTGATACAAGTGATTTGTTTTATGGCCCACACCCAGTGATGCTCAGGAGGTTATTCCTAGCTCTGACTCAGGGACCACTCCTGGCAGGGCTTGGGGACTATATAAAATGCCAAATATCAAAATCAGGTCATGTTCGAGGCAAATGTCTTACCCACTGTACTATCACTTTGGTCTTGAGAGCTTTAAATGATAGGATTTGATTGCTCAGAAGAGGTCAGCCTTGCTGCAGTCACACAGAGGATGAAAGGGGCTGGCAGGAAGAAGAGAGTGCGAACTTCGGTGGAGCTCAGCAGTCCCATGGGGAGAGCAGTGTCACAGGCAGTGACCAACAGGACACCAAGAAACAAAGGCTGTATCTAAATCCCACCCATTTTCAAGACTTTATAGATCATGTTGGTCAAGCTTTCTTCTTCTTCTTCAAAGTTTCAAAAGATTCCTTACTCTCCTAAATTCCTAGAAAATTTCGCTGGCATTCTCACAAAAGTGCCATCTTTACTGTCATCAATTAGTTTAAAGACAGTTACATCTATCTCAGTGATGCCTTTTAATATCTCATAAACTTTTTCCCATAAAAATATTACCTCTACTTTATAAGAGTTTATGATAAGCTGGTGTTTATCACATCAGCTTATCACAAACTCTTATAAAGTAGAGGTAATATTTTTATTACCAGGGTGACATCAATGTTTTGCAACTCCTTCCTTGACACCAGTGTTAGGGCTCTAGCAAGAGTCATAGAGCAGATAGATCCAGCATTTTATGGGAGTGGAAAATGTTGATAACAAACCTACTAATTTATCCTTCTTTATCTCAACAACTAATTCATTTTAGACAGAAAAAGATCAATCAGATTAGCAAAGATTTCCCAAAAGTGAATTTTCAAAGCCTCTTTTGATCTTTGCTATTCTTTTAAAATTACCTCCACAGCTAGCTTGACTTTACCCCCACAAGTCCTTGCATATCTAGTTTGAGATTTTCCAAATTCTTATAGCTACAGAATTGCAATACAGGGACAGTTTCACTCCCAAAGGCTATTTGGCAATGTCTGGAAACATTTTTGGTTCTCATAACTGGAAAAGAGCTATTTGCACCTTGTAGTCTGAGGACATAAATGCTGATAAATAGCCTATAATGTGTGAGTTAGCACTTCAAAACAGTGATCATCCATCCCAAGCATCATTAATGCTAAGGCTGAAAAATCCTGCCTGAACTAACGTAATCTTTCCTTACTTTAAATGCTCAAAGTTTTTCTCTCTCCCCTTCCATATAAGAGTAACTAATTTTAACTTGTAGTTTGATGAAAGGGTTTATTCCTTCACCAAATCCCAACCACCTTGCTACTGGCATTTAATGCCATTCGTTATGTGTCTGTCGAGTTCGAAGACCACCAGTAGACACAAAGATAAAAAAGCAGATCCCATGAGCAAGAATACCACACATTTGTGCAACACTCATCTTTGCAGATACTCCAAGTGTTCAATAAGTGTTTTAGTCATTGATCCATCAACAACTGTATGTGACAGGCACTCTAACCTTACTGATGAGAAGCCAAGGCATCAGAAAAGTTGCCTTGTTCGATCAGTTGCACTGGAAGGGCCAGAGAGATCATACAGCAGGCAAAGTGCTTGCCTCGCATGTATCGCTGACCCAGTTTCTATCCCAGGAAACTTATTTGGTCCTCTGAGTCCCACCAGGAGTGAGCCCTGAGTGCAGAGCTGGGAATTAGCCCTAAAATGGCCCAAAACCAAAAACAAACAAAATAAAACTAAAGTTGTTCTGAAGCGGGTAGGGACATAAGGGAGTCCCGAACAATGAGTTTCTTGGAAGTAATAAAATCAAGATTTTATTTGAAGTAATTACTCTTTCTGGTCCTAAAGTAGTCCAAAGTCACAAAGAGTTACCATTTAATGATGCAGGAACTGAGACCTAATAATAATAATGCTAACTGGGGCAGAGGCATAGTATAGAAGTGACACTTGTCATAAGGCCAACCCAGGTTCAATCCCTAACACCACATTGTTCCCTGAGCTCCAGTGGGAACCTATTGAGCACAGAATGAGAAGAAGCCTTTGAGCACTGCTGGCTGTGTTCCAAAAACCAAAACCACAGCAACAAAGAGTGCAACTTGGTGCCAATATCTGCCCAGATAAGACTAGAACCCCTAAGAAGAGAAGCTGAACCAAGAACAAAAAAACTGTAATAAAAATATGAAAGAAGATTCCCCCCAATAGTGGTGGTGGGAATTATGTTCCAAGCCACACACATCAAGTTGACTTCAGGAGAACTTAATGCTGCTTTGTGGGGCTGGTGCTCATAATTTTACTAATCCTAACCTCAGTCACTTCTGGGAAAATTGAGATGCATACAGGAGAATGGGAGCACTCCCCTGTCAGAGCTGCTAATCCCCCTCACTCCCAACTCTCTCACCACATTACCACTATAACCACATCTCCAGCACCCCAACACACACATTATGATTCTGATGCATTTCTTCTTAATCAATAAACTGCATCATTGGGATTCTACTAATGTTTAATCTATATAGTCTTTAAGTACAGACCACAGAAATGACAGCAATACTGTTATCAAGTTTTTTTATTCTTTCTTCCTTTTACTTTTGTGTATAGCTGTTAATTGTGCAAACCTATTGTCATTTATAAGGAAAAACACATGTCCAAGAGAAGAGGACAAATGCAGGAACTCAGTGTGTTTCCGCTATTAATTGCCTAGTGACAAGTGTCAAAAAATAAAATTTCTTCCTAATAAGTTACTTTCATCACATAATTTTCATTTTTCAGAGTGTTATAAGTTCTACACCAATAAAGATGAACAAGACATAGTTCCTGACCTCATAGAATTCATGATTTACTTGGAGACGACAAAAGGAAACTCAACTAATTTAATTCTGTGAGGTTGGAATTTAAGTTGTGAATAGGTGTTATAAATAACTCAGTAGAAGAGAAAAGGCAACTTATTTCAACCACAGTTTAGTTCATAATGGAGTGGTAGACATCATATAGGGTATTCCAACATTGCAAAAAGTAATATATATGCACATATCTCCATTCATAGACAGGACTATGAATGCATATACAGTACAATTGTAAGTAGTTCACCTAAGTAAAAAAGCACAAATCAGTAGCAAGATAAAAACTTTGAAAATATGGGAACTGGGAAATGGTTCCAAAGGCAGGAGCCTGTGTTCTGTGTGCAGGAATCTTGCATCTGATCCCAGCATTGTATCCCAAAGCACTGCCAGAAGCAGCCCTGGAACATGAAGCTAGGAACAGCCTCTGAGCACTGCCAGGTATGGCACAAAAACAGCAAACAAAAGCTATGAAATGATTAGTCAAACAGTCAAGCTGATTGCAACCCTCAAGAAAATATGATAACATGCAAGACTTACGAAGAAAGAGATATGCTAGATTTGTCTTAAGAAAGATCATTTCAGTGCTAAAGTGGATTATATAGTCTAAGAGGAAAATATTAAAATAACAAGGGAAATTAGCTAAGTATTTACTGTAGCAAAACAGATAAGAATCAGTAAGTACATAAACAAAGACTGTGCCAGTGAAGAAAACAGAAAGGTCCCTGACAGTAAACAGATGGTGCTTACCTGAATATTTCCTAAATTTACAACCCAATGCATCTCATCATCAGAACAGAGTGCTCATACACCCTCATCCATGTCTAGCTCTTCAGTCAAATACTGAGCACTTCTGTGATTGCCCATGGAGTTCATGACAAAATGGAGATCTTGTTCTCTAAAAACCTCAGTCAAACCCATACTTTGATCAAAACCACCAAAGAATTTGATGGCAGTTAAGAAATAACAATGCATACAACCTTTCTTTTATAAGGAATAATAAGGAATCCACAAGTTATAAATCCCCAGACCACTCCTGAGCTACGGTGGGACTTTTAATAGCATTGATTGAACAACTGATTTAAGAACTTCTTCCAGGAAGTTCTTAACCACATTCAATTTAATTCTTGTTACTGTAGCGAGAATTGATTTGGCCTTGTTTCAAATTATTTAGCAATGTATAAATAAAGATATATGGCTATCTTGATTTTACCTTTTTTGTAGCAATATATTTTACCCCACCCCCAATAATAATTTCCACTTTTTAAAGGCTTAAGCCTTTAACAAAATTAGATTTCTGGGATGAAGAGATAATACAGTAGTTATGGTGCATGTACTAGACTGGTTCGATTCCCAACACTACACCACGCCCCAAGCACCACCATGTGTAGCTTGGGTACACTTACACCAGAGGCCCAAATAACATATGTATCACTGTATCACTGTCATCCCGTTCATCGTCGATTTCCTCGAGCGGGCAGCAGTAACATCTCCATATGACCTGCCTCATGCAAGTAGAGCCCAAGGGCACCTGCTTGTTCCAGGAACATAAAGAGCCTCAAACCATTCCATCAGGTCATGAGAATGAGGCCTATAATTGTTACTGGTATCTGGCATATAAAATACGACATGGGTAGCTTGCTAGGCTCTGCCGTGCGGGTAGTCTTATGTCTTATATATGACATAATAATAATTATGTCTTAAGGATTAAGGCATAATCCTTAAGCTTTTGTACTGAACCCCCAGACCAGGTAACTGAGAATCAGTGGTCACTGAATCTCCTAAAAACTGCTTAAAGAGCACCCCCCAAAATAAACTTTAACTTCAAAGTCTAATACGTTAAATATGCTCAGATCTCACATTAACAAGTTCTGAAATATAAGAACTGCTTAAACTTGACAGGACAACATCATAATCTCTGCCTCTGATATCCTTAAGTTGGTCAAGGAGGCTGGTCAAGCCATTTGACCAACTTCCCTTACCCAGGCCTTAGTTTTAATATAATTTTCTTATAAGGCTTCTACAGACCTTTAGAGGGTGTAAGATACAGCTGCTGAGGCTCATCAGCACACTATACTTCCTCTGTTCTAACATTTTAGGACAAAACTTAATTCATTACTTTCCTTCTTCCCCCTTTTCCCCCAGAAACTCATTGATGAAAGATTCATGGTTGTGCTTTATTTTGTTGGTTTGTTGAGGGGGTGGGGAGGTGCAGAGCTAGGGAAACTCAGGCTTTATTACTCCAGGCTCTCTGCAATCAGAAATTACTTCTGGGTGCTGAGGGGACCGTATAGGATGCCAAGGATCGAAGCCTGCTTGGCTGTGTGCAAGGCAAACACCGTACATGCTGCTGTACTATTGCTCCAACCCTGATAACAGATTTTTTTTCAGTGATCACTTCTTCACTTGATCACTTGAATCCTGTTATTCATCAATTTGCTAGAGCGGGCGCCAGTAACATTTCCATTGGACCCTATCACGTGCCAATGTAGCCCAATGGCATCTGGTTGATTCAGGAATATGAAGAGCCTCAAACCGTTCCTTCAGGGTCTTGACAAGGAAGTCTGACCATCTTGTAGGTGGGCGGCCACGTGATCTTTTGACATCCCGTGGGATCCAGTCGGTAATGGCTCTAGTACAGCAGTTTTCTCCAAATCGCATTACATGTCCAGCCCATCTGATTTTCGATGCCTTGGCAAACGAGACAGCGTCCCTGATTCTGGAATAGTGACGGAGGTCAGAACTCCGGATTCCTTCTCTCACTTGAGTGAGGCAGGATATTTCAAGCATAGCTCTTTCGATTCCTCTCTGGGAGACCCGAATAGCATTCTCATCTTGTTTTCATAGGGCCCAGGTCTCTGAGGCGTATGTTAATGCAGGGAGAACGGTGGAGTCAAAGAGATGTGCCCAGAGCCGGAGGTTCTTTGTCCTTTTAGCTATTTCTTTGATGCCTTTGAAGGCATCCCATGCTGCTCTCTTCCTCCTGAGCAGCTCAGGTTTTAGGTCGCTCATCATGTTGATTTCTTGACCTAGGTACACATAACTGCTGCATTCAGAGATGTTTGTTCCACTGAGAGTGAATGGGGCCTCAGGAACTAGTTCATTCTTCATGAACATTGTTTTCTTTAGATTCAGCTGTAGACCTATCTTTCCACATTCTCGGTCAAAGTCAACCAGCATTTGTGCCGCTTGGCTAATGTTTGGTGTTATTAGAACAATGTCATCAGCGAAGCGGAGGTGGTATAGTTGCCGACCATCTATCTTCACTCCCATTCCTTCCCATTCTAATTTTCGCATGATGTTCTCGAGGGTGGCACTGAAGAGTTTTGGTGAAATGGTATCCCCCTGTCGAACCCCTCTTTTCACATTAATGATCACTTCTTTGTAGAATGGTGAGATCCTGGTGATGAATCCGTAGTACCTTTTTCATAACTGCATTTCTAGAACAGTGCATAATGCCTGGTACATAAAAATGCTCAATAAATATTTCCTCAGTATATGACATGATCTGTGCATTCATCCATCCAGGCAACTCATAAGAGAGTTGTGATAGAAAAATAAGCATAAATCATTGACAATGAGGAGTGAGGCCATGTTCTATGTTAGTAGAAAAACTGAATACTTTCTGTCTGCCTAATTTTTCTACTGTTTAGATTTGTTCACTGTATTTTTTATAATATCATCTTTTTCAACAAAAATTGAAAAGATTTTGTAAATCTTTAATAACTGGGTTTATTTTTTCTATTTAACAGACCTCTGAAAGAAAAAATACATGATCAAAATGAAAAGAATTTGTTAATTCATAAATACCAAGAAAATCTTTACTTCCTAAGGATAACGAGACATAATTATTTTCTTTGAGAAAAATCTTTCTTGAATATTTGAGTTTTATGACTATCACAGCAGTTGCTGTTGTTTCAAACCTCCAGTGTGCTTGAAGCGGGTATTCATTTTGTATTACTAAATGGAACTGGCGAGGGAAAAACATTATTATGAAGTACACTGTCCCCCTGAAATGCCCTCTTAGCATATCTTGCCTGTAATAATGGTCAGAACTTTCCCATATTCCATCATGACAACTTTCTGCATTTAATCAAACATCAAATTAGTATCTAATCATTGATTAAGGCTTCCTATACCTTTCTAATAAAATATAAATTTGTAATTCTACTTGTGCATGCATCATTTGCTTTTTACTTTCCTTATGAAAAAGAATTATGTGAGAGGAGCGATAGGAATTGCAAGTAACAAAAGAAAAACAAAAGAACTCTTGAAATGCTCTTTTAAAACAGACTAAATTTTATTATGGTATAATCATAAACTTAACTCTTCATACTCACATAACTAGACATTACTGGCAGACTGCTTTCAAGGTTGGCCTCTTCTGTGAGTTTTTAATATTTCCCCTCTGCTTCCCTCAGCATGGTGGCTATTCATCCACGAGCCTCAAAATTACATCTGAAGCTCTAGACGTCTTATCTTCAATCAATAAACTGCAAAGTCTAGAAGACTACAGATCTTTTCCTTTTATAAATACATTACTGGGGCTAAGATGAAACATTTCCTTCTCAGTAAATGGAAACTTAGATCATTTCTGTGTCCCTGTAAATGCTTCACTAGGCCAGAAACACAGCTGATTCATTCAGTTCATGCCCAAACACCATGCCAACTCTGGATCTTACTTATTTCTACTTCCCTTCTCACATCACCAGAAGTGACAGCTGGGCACCGTCAGGAGTAGGTTCTGAGCACCTCCAGGTGTGGCCTTAAAGGCAACAAGAAAAGAACAGAGTGTCCTTCCTCTCCGAGGAGCATTAAATCAAGCATGTCCCTGAATTGTCTTCTTTAATGATTTTTAACACCTTGGACCCTTTCAGAGAGGAGGTATATTCTCAGCACATGCCACTAGCCTTCTCAGACATGTCAATTCTATGTATCTAACAAAAGGATTGCAGCGGGAAGACTGCCTTTACGAAGCAGGATGGCACTTGGTAGGAAGTGGAAATGGCTACTTGGTGTCTCTGAAAGTTTAAGGTATGGTTTTCAAGGAAGTTGGAAGATGAGAACATGATATTCAACCGATTAATGTATCATTCCCATGAGTAATTTCTTTCAGAATTACTAATTTTAAAGAAGACAAGCATGAATGTAGTTATTGGTTAAGGATCACCTACTGAGGTAATTATGTAAATTTTGTTAACAAAGTAAGAGCAAAAGGATTTTTATTCATTAGTTTATTCAATGAATTTTAAAATAGCAAGATAAAAAAATAACAGCACGAAATCCCCATACTTGCAGAGTGCACACTGTCCCAGTGGTGAGCATTAGGAAAACATTTGCTAACACAGGTAAAGTGAGTCATCTGTAGGACAAAATAAAATGTGAATCCATACCACAGTAAAAGAGCAGACAGTATGGGTGGGAACACTGCAATTCAGTGGTTCTGATTTCTTTGAGGATGTTATGCTGATGTTATGCTAAAGGATTAAAGTAGGTTTGCTGGAGACAGTGAAGGAAACCACATGTGAAGGCCCTGTGGCACACGGAGGCCATCTTGCCTAGAAGAACCACTTCCTCCTCTGACTGTAGAGAGCAGAAGGCAAGGATAGTTTCAGACATTGGTAAGATGAGACAGATAGTAAACGCTTACTGTGCAAGTAGCGGTCTAGATTTTTTTTCTGCAGCACCCCGTATGGTCCCCAAAGCCATGCCAGGAGTGATCCCTGAGTTTAGAGCCGGGAATAAAACTTGAGCATAGCAAGGTATGACCCCTAAAGAAAAAAAAATTAAAGGAGCAACTCTCATAGAAGTGTTTATGAACCACTCAGGGGAAACTCAGAAAATTCTCCCTGTATATTCCATTTCTGCAATTCCTTCTGCTTGAAATATGCAATACGCCAAGGTGTCATCTTGAGGGAAACACATTTGAAGCCCCAACACTCCCATAGTAGTCACAGAATAGAAAATGCTGCCAAAATCCAGGGCAGCCCCATAAACATCAGGGATGAGAGCAAGAAACATAAAAATTATCCAGGATTCTCAAGCTGGCCCCTCTGAGGGCATCTGCTTCCCTGTCTCAGGCTTTCTTGAAAAGTGTACACTTGTTTCAGCAATGTTGGGCTCTGAGCAGCTAGCCTTAGGGTCCAGCACTTTCCCATAAGGGCCCAGCACTTTCCTGCCACAAGATCCTAAGGGCAGTTTGCAGAAATGGGTCCTACCCATATGGTTACCCCCAAAACATCTGTGTTTATCCAAGCTAAGGTGAGGCAAAATGTGTCTGGTCTTCTGACCTCTGATCACAGGAATATATAAATCAATGATTGTTACCTTGCAAATGTTTACCTTGCAAATACTAAATCCATGATTGTTATCTGTTGCAATGGCCCAGGAACTTGCAAATGCCATGTGATTTGTGCTTGTACCCCCTCCACCCAAATATTGTATGAAAGGGTCAAACTGTGCTCAGTAAACCCAGTACTGCTAGCCAGAACTCCCCGCTGTATCGGTGTCTTTCTTTTTTTTTTTCCTTTCTTAGCAGCGGTAAGGCAGAGTTTCTCCCAAGTCCATCCTTCTTTTTCCACATGGATGAAGTCCGGCAAGATCTAGGTCTCCCTCATTCATACTGGGGGCTGATGGCCAGGGCGCCCGACAGGCAACTCTTCAGGCAAAAGTTTATAAAAGAAAAAATGGAGAATTCCAATGCTACTCTCAACCTCCTCTCAAATCAAACCCCACTTCAGTCTATGAGTTTGAATCTGGCATCAATGGACCAGTCATCAACTCATTGTGTCAAGAGAGCATGGTCTGGTTTCCAAAAGGGAAGGAAGAGACATGGGCAGACAATAATCATGACATTCAAGCTCCAATATAACCCCAAAAAGTCAAGACTGACTGATAACTAAGCTTTGCTATATAAAAGAATCATTTCCAATTAATTAGCATAAAGAAAAAACAAAAGTTCTCTGTGCTGATGATACTAAAGTTGTAAGCCAGCTCACGTAGAAGAATCAGTGGTCTTAAGCCAGGGGTAGCTAACAAAAAAGGTTTCTTGTGTCTATCTGGAACCTGTTTGTTTTCCATATAACTTCCATGGTTCCAAAAGTTCTCTTTGTATTAAGTTTTTCTGCCTCTCATCTCACATCAGACCTTCACAGAATTTTCCTCCCTGTCTCAGTCTGCAAGTGTTCGAAATTTCACATGCTTTTCACTCTAGTTGCATTGTGTAGTAGTGCAATAAACTATGACACAATTTTTGCAAAGATGGAGAGGGCAAAAATATGCAGAAAGTCATGGAAACTGTTGTCTTGATCTTTATCACAAATGATATCCGTATGCAATTCACTCAGTGTTTTGCTTTAAAGCATTAATTTTTCTAATAAAAAAAACTTTGTAACTATATAATTCTATTTCACTTCATCTGTACCCCTGCAGATTCATTATAAAACAATGCAATACGAAAACCTAAGCATGTGGAGAATTTCCTATGAAGAGTAGGAGCCATAACTAAGCCATCATTTAGCTCTCTTAGAGTATCATTTAGAATGTTTTTTCTCCAGCTATACCTTTACTATATCTTCTGTGTTTATTTATCAGAAAATATCCATGTATGGGGCTTACCACATTTCAACCACGTTCATAAATCTCAAAATCTAAAATTTAGCTTAAAAATTTTAAATTGGGACCAGAGAGATAACTTAAGGGGTTAAATACACACTCTGCCAAGTGTGTATTCTGTTAGGAGGTTAGATTTCTATTCTAAGCACTAATGGTTTCCCAAGCAGTGACCCCAAGAAATGACCCCTGTGAACTGTGCCTGGAAGCACCCAGCAGTGCCAGGTGTGATAAAAAAAAAACCAGTAACAATGACAAATTATAGAACAGAACCTAAAGATACTAAAATATGATATCATTTATCCTCTTATAAACACTGGCAGGGTAGTCATGCCCCTGTGAGTACTTCTTTAAAGTCTGGGCAGATAATTAAACAAGCATCACACAGATTAAAAGAACAAAGATAAAAGGAAGTTTGCTGAAACCATATACATCTTCTGTATACATGGGAGAGGTCCAGCTAAGTGAGTAAGTTAACCATGTGGTTTCAGATCCCATATGGGGGTTTAGGGAATAGGTCAAACCTGGCTGTTCTTAGAACTTACTCCTGGCTGCTTGGGGTACTATATATGGTTCTGATGAAGGCAGGCAGACTAGAGGGGTGGGGGGGGTGTCCTAAGGCTGTCCAGAGTCACCTTTTGGAACCAGGAACCAAGACTTGATGAGACCCATTAACCCTCAGTAGACCTTGAGGAAGCCGATCAACCTGTCTCTGCCCAGCCCTTAATCCGGTTACATTCCAGGAAGAAGACCCAGCAGGAGCAGAGGTCAAGAAAAGGAGATTTTCAAAGAAGACCACTCCCAAAATCTACTCTCCTTGGCAAGGCCCTAGCAAAGGACTTCAACCTATAGGAGTAGCTCGGGAAGAAATCTATAAAAGCCGCCCTGAACAAAGGACAGCTCGCATACACTGCCTGAGCCTATGTGCTACCTGAGCCCACTTGGCCGAGCACGTGTGTTGCCCGAGCACATGTGTCGCCGCATCTCCCCTCTTGAGATGTGTACTCTCTCTCTCTCTCTCTCTCTCTCTCTCTCTCTCTCTCTCTCTCTCTCTCTCTCTCTCTCTACTTTCCCTCCTCCATCCCTTCCTAAAACCTCTATAATAAAAATCTGTTTTACTTCACTGCCCGTCGACTCCTGAAAATCTTTTCTGCGAGGAAGACAAGAACCCTAGGGAAACCCTGGTTAAGGCCTAGGACTGACTTTCCTTTCCTGCAAAGAGCAATTCCTCGCTCCAACCTGAGTCTGTGACTCCCTGAGAAATCTCGGGTGGTGGGGATTAGCTCCCATGCCTAGAGATCAAGCAGACATCAGGTGTGGCTTGACAGCCACCTCGTGGGGCTGGTGGGGCTCAGGTTCACGCCCGTCCAGGGGCTCATCACAGACTTTATCAGTCCTTAGCCTGCCCAGTGGGTCCCAGGTGGCAGAGGTGGCTGGGGATAAAGCAACCATCGTCTCTCCCTTCTTCCGGCCTCACATAAACCACCCATGGGGCCCACTACATCAGTTCCAGGAACTAAACCAAAGTAGGCCATGTGCAAAGCAAATGCCTTATCTTCTGTACTATAGCTCTAGCTTCCAGACTCACTTTTTAAATAGCGCAAAAGCAGAAAATATCTAGAAAAATGAGAAAAGAAAGGGGAGTCCGGGAGGCTATCAGGGAATGCACAGTCAAACAAAGACACAGAGATGTTCAGTTCTGGCTTCTCCAACAGTTAAGGAGAGTCAGAGCCTGCCTCCAACATTAACCTTATTATGCCAATATTTAAGGATTCTGACTTTTGTTCTCCTACAACTACACAGCTCCCATTAAAAGCTATCAGAACTATTTGCCTAGCTGGAGAACTCTCAAACAAAACTTGACTTATGGAAAACAAGTTAATGATAAAATTTAAAGAAATGTTTAGAATCCTTTCTTCCTAATTATTGCAGTTTCACTATGTCGCCCCATCTAATCTCTGTAAATCACTAAATGTCTTGACTAAAAGAAATATTTATTGTTTGCTCCCTACAATAAATGATAAAAACAGTCTCTATACCTTTAACTGTTAATTAGCTCAAGTATTTGGTTCAAAAACCACAGCCTTGTTTAGTGTGACCTCACTGGTATGGCATCTGGGCAATTATCTTTGAGATAATGAGCCTTTTCATCCATAACAGAACAACAACCTCTCACTTGGATTGCAAAAGATCAGAGCCAATCTGCAGCACACCAGGCTGCCTGCCATCCCCTTTGTATCATACCTTATTTTCAACCTAACCTTTCACATTCTGAATTAATTAAAGTGTTTTCAGATTAAAAATTAATGAATCCAAGTTAGCATCATTGAGGGGAGGGGAATAATAGGCACAAAATAGCATCTACACAATGTTTGGGATCATAATACCACAACCTAGAGAGGAAATCTCTATCGCTTACAGAATTTTCTGACACATGTCAGAGCCAGATCCTGATTTTGGATCCTCATGAAAATAAAAACTCAGAACAGCTTTCATAAAATTGGTAAATATTGGTTGCTATTTTGGTGTATTCTAATTTCATTCAAAACTTAATTCTTTCTAAATTGAAACTAGACATTTGTGCATGATGTTATAAAAGCTGATATATACATGAGCATTAGTACTATAAATCAATGTTTCTCCCCAAAAGTCTTATTTTGAAGTAGCCAACTTTTCTTTCAAGATCTAGTAATGGTGTTCCTTTTTCGGGGGTGGGGAGTGTCACACCTGGCGATGCTCAGGGCTTACTCATGGCTCTGCACTTAGGAATTACTCCTGGCGGTGCTTTGGGGTCCATATGGGATGATGGGGGGTCGAACCCAGGTTGACCATGTGCAAGGCAAATGCCCTACCCTCCGTACTATCACTCTGGTCCTAGTAATGATGTTTTTAACCTATGCTATTGTTGCAGACACTGGTTTTCTGAACATACAAATCAGACAAATCTGCATAGCAGGGTACACGAAGGGTTAGAAGGTATCTGGTTCTTATCATTTGAGTCACCCTTTCTTCAGTACAGGAACCACCATTCTCTCTCCTTGCAGCCAGACTCCTGCACCCCATCTCATGTCTTAGCTCAGGATATATGTGTTCTCTTTTGCCTCTTTGTCACTAGAGCCCTATTACTGTTTTCTCAATATGTCATTTTCTTCTACTAATCTCTATTATGTTAAATTGATAATTCAACTAGCCACAGAAGAATGCAGAGAGGCAAAAGGAAATGTCCTTTCCTTCACACTTTTCATCTCTATGAGACTCACCACTTTGGTCAGCTTGCTGGACTCTTCTGAGTTACTTTAGCAAAGGAAAGTAACAGCATGATATGAAAGTCACTGTTTTGCATCAGAAGATAAGGTGGACTTCTTTGAAAAAAGGATTCCTGGCCTTCATCATCAAATCAAGTGCTTCTAGTAGCGAATGTATATCATACTTTGCAAGAGTAAAATATATGAAATTTGATTCATCCCTGGTATAAAGTTCGAGTGGACAAAATGTCAACCAGGAACAGACGGTGATTAGCTGATGAGACAGTGACATTCTGGAATCACAGATCACCTTGACACCAGCACAGAAGACAGGACTCATGGCCCACCTGGCACCAGGAAGCTCCCAGGCCGCATTCTGTGCTTCTCCACATCGACCCCCTACAGATAACAGGAGCCAGACTGAGCACACGGGTTCCAATGGTCTTGGTTCCCCTTTCCCCCAAGACAGTTTAAAAATCCCACTCATCTCTCCCAGGGCGCGGCTCTACCCCAGCCTCACCAGAGGTCAGTAGGGTCCACCGGAGGTGCACCCCAATAAACTCCTATTCCTTCCCTTTTATTTGTCTCTGTCTCTCCACCTGTGCCAGCTGAGGTCACTGATCTATCACCTAGAAAATTCAGGGCAAATAATACCACAAAGGGGACTTGAGGGATAACGTGGGGAGGGTGATTGCCTTGCATGCTGCCAACCCAGATTAAAATCCCAGCAACCCCATATCGTCCCCCGAGCTCACCAGGAGTGATCCCTGAGCGCAGGGCCAGGAGCAAGCCCTGAGCACTGTTGAGTGTGCCACACACACACACACAAAAAGCCTGAAGTGCCAAAATTCAAATCAGTGACAAATGGCTATGTATATGCATGAATGTAGCCTCAACTAAGATAGCTCTATGCTACAGTAAAATATTTATTCCCTACTCCCAAACGAGAAAAATCTCTAGCACTGATTTTCCTACTGATGTGCCCTAAATTACCCAAGGAAGGAAACTGGAGAGCACAGTTAGAATATTTTTTTCTTTCTCTAAAGCAAAAAGTGCATATTGTTATTAATTTCCTGAATGCAAGCAGGAATGAGGAATTAAACTGAGCTAGAATAATGATAATGCACTTTAAAAATCACACCTAGAAATCAGGCTGATTAAATTACATAAAATTCATATAATTCCTTTGCCCTTTTAAGAAAACTTCTGTCATCAGCTAATCTAATAAAAGTTTTTGCTCACATTAGAAGTTTTTTATTTGCTTATTTTATCATTCTAAAACATGAGCCAGTGAAGTATATGCATGACATAAAATAACAAGAAAATGTTGAGTTGATTGATGATTGAACTTAAAATGAAAGATAGGTTTCATTTTAATACCTTAAATTAAAAAAAAGTCATCCATTTTCATTCCTTCTTTTTGTTTGCTGTTTTTTTTTGTTTGGGGGCATATATAATAGTACTCAGGGCTCAGGGCTTATTCCTTGCTCTGTGCTCAGGGATCACTCCTGGAAAGGCTCAAGGCATGATATGGGATACTGGGGATTGAACTGAGGTTAGCTGCATGCAAGGCAAGTGTACTATAAGGCAAATGCCCATTGTACTCTATCTCCAGTCCTATTTCTTCTATGCTAGAATAGATTTTACTTTCTGCTATTACCTTTTAAAGACCTCTGAGTTAAGCCTACTAGGGATTATACCTTGTTATTTTAAGGCAATTTTCCTTTGAGGAGGTTTTGGAATTAAATGTTTCACGAGTTTATATAAAGAGAGTGAGTTTAAAAAAATACTCACAAAGTATAAGGAAATTCAAGACCTAGGTAAAGTAAAATGTGGGGGGCGGAAGGCAGGCAAAGAGATCACACCGCAGATAAAGCACCTGCCTTGCACATAGCCAAGCTCAGATAGATCCCCAGCACTGCACATCGTCCCTGAGCACAGAGCTAGGAGTGGTTCCTAGGCACAGAGCCAGGAGTAAGCTCTAAGAACTATGAGGTGGCACCCACAAAATGAAAAAAAAGTAAGTACAGGAGATATAAAAACAAGACTGTTATTTCTGTACTTTCTATGTAATGGCACTCTTTTCTATGGTTAGGTGTGGGAGCCCAGAGAAGGACCGCCATGCTGATCTGTCCCTCAGATATCCAGCTGGGGTCTCCATTCCTTGGAGGACTCGTGACCATCCCCATAAACGCCAGCTACCGTCTTTGCTATGTGAGGCATTGTAAAACCCTAAATCCTATCCTGCCTGTCCCTGTAAAGCACGTTCCATTCCTTATGCAGAAATAATGAACATTTGCCCATTTCTCCCCCAGCTTACTGTAGGTCCCATCTTCTTCCCGCCCTTTTCATGTATAAATACTGTGAACTGCTCAATACAGACGGGCGCTTGGTCAACCTAGGTGACCTGCGCTCCTTCTCTTTCTGCTTTCTCATTCAGGTCGCATCCCCCTTGAGATTTCCCCCAGTTGAGTCCTACCCTGCGGGTCAGGGGCGGGACAGTTAGGAGTTGAAAGAAAAATGTTATATTAGAGCAGATTAACGTTTATTCTACAATATTTTCCTGTTGCAGGACACCTAAAAGCCTAGGCCTCTGCATCTGCCCTGGATTGCCTCCTGCAGGTCACTTCATAGATAGGGGGGTAGTCTGAATGTGGCAGTCTTATCTGACCATGTATTCTGTACTGGCTGGTATAAATATTTTCTCATGCTACCACAAGCATCGTGAGACTAGCTAGATCTTACCAGCATATTTGCCTGGCCACGTTGGATCTCTAAGTAATTAGACCAGAGAGAAATGCTGTTTGCCTCCAAAAAAGCAAGCATGGCTCCCTGATAACTCAAAGGCAACTAAAATACAAAACTACCATGAAGTAGATGAGATTCTTGTGAAGGCTTGGAGAAATATTTAACTGGCATTAGTATTAGTCTTTGGTACAGAGACATGCCATCTCAGAAACCCCCTTCTCTACCCTATAAAGGCAATTCCAGGCAGATCTTGGCTCAAGATATTAGGTGAGGTGCTGGGAGAAATTACCTGAGGGCATTTGATCCTTCCTGCCAGGGGAAGTTACATTTAGCTTATAGTTTCTCCCAGCTCTGCTAGGAGGCTTTTAATTAGCTCTGGGTCCTTGTAAACAACCAGATGGTCCCTTGAAGTTGCTACATTCTATGGAGCTGTTTTCCTGTTTTCATCTCTAGATAGCCCAGCCCAGAATGGGCTGGGCTGGGGAGTTTGGGCGGATTTCTAGCTATAAAATAAGCTGCTAGAAGAAAGAAGCTCTCTCTCTTTTTCCTCCTTTTGCCATTTTGGCTTCCCTTGGTGTTTTGCTTCTCTGTCCTCTCCATTCTCTGTGGGGCATCAACACATGGTGTCAGCCATCTTGGCCTACACCTGGCTGGGGCCTAGCTGGAAACCCAGAGTCTGGAGGTTTTCCCTGCTCTTGGATTGTATATTGGATCCAGTGATAGTAAAGCCCTTTTTTTAAAACTGCATCGGATTCCTGAGTCTTCATCCATTCCCTGCCGGCCGGAGGTAGAAGGGAACTCGTTTCCCGACACTGTTGGGGACCCCGGCGGTGCTCCCTGACATTTTTCCCATTATGGAAATACTGTACAAGCATTCCCAGACCACCTTCAACCTCTCTCCAACTCTCTTCTAGAAACCTCTAAGAAACTTTGACCTTTGAAAGCCATGATACTTCTGAATAACCCCAAAAATGCAGTCCCACTAGTTATGAGTGAAATTCATACTGCACTGCCCTTACTGCATAAAATTAATTTCTGTGGATTCATAAAATTATTCTTGGATTTCCTGGGTCTAAATACAAGCTCACAAGTAGTGTATTGGAACTTTTCAACAATTGCTAGTATGTTAAATGTCATAAATGGTACATTCCACTTTCATCCACTGCCAACTGAGGAATCTCAACTTGACCCCCGACCATAACTTGCTCCTTTATGTTCTAGATTTATCCAAAGCCCTCTGCCAATGGTCACTACCCTAGTTCAAGGTCAATCACTGCCTCCCTGTGCTTTATCAAGAGTATCCTCTTTTTGTTTCCTTTTTCTCCTTGCTTCTTTTTATCTGAATATTGAAAAAAATAAACTATCTCTTAGTTCCTGAAAAAATAATTCAAACCCTCTTAAACTATATATATTTTCTTCTTCCTTCAATTCTGAAAAAAAATAACAGAACTATTGTATCTCTAATCCTTTTTATAAACTGCAATATTCCAAAGAAGCTCCATGGTAAAGGGTTTGTCTCTGGTCAGCTCGGAGCTACCCAGATTGCCTTCCCAATGCAAGTATTCTCATCAAGCCACTGGCATTTCATTCAGATGAGCCATGCAGAGGAGCAGATTTGACAGACTGTGATGACATTTTCTTTTCCTTACTGAACCAGAAAATCTTTGCCAAGAAGTGGTCCTCGCATTTCATTGCGTGTCTTGTGAGAAAGGTGCAATATGCTATCACAAAAATGGCAACTTTGAACTTCAGTCTAAGCAATAACGGCATGTAATCATAAATATTGCAAATATTTGACAATGATTAATGACAATGATTAAGATATCCCACGCTTAGAAAAAGAAATTTTTCAGAAAAAAAATTGTTGGATTAAGGCCATTAATATTCAGGATTTCCTTTATCGAGCATGTTACTTCCATCATTACAAAGAAGGATTATCAGTTTTTATTTTATGTTTTTAACTAATCAAGTAAATAGCTAATTTATATTACTTACCAACTGCACTCACTTTATTACCACACTGAAGAGGTGAGAAAATAAGTCGTTAATATGCATCAAGGCTTTCCTTAAGCAATTTAGAAGGGTATATACAACAGGAACTCTTTTTTAGATACCCACGATTGCTAAGCTAAAAAATCATATTGAAATTCAGCTATTTAACCTTCATAAATGAAGTAACCTGCATAGCCAACATTAAATGTTTGATTTAATTTACTTGCACAGGTAACGCACTGAGAAGGCATTTAACCTTAAAGTTAATGATATCAGATCTATTCCACAGTGTATGTGCCTCCAATTGCTTTCTACAGCACTGCACAAACTAATATTAAGTTCTCGTTTTAGTGATATCCATGGGCAGGAGGGAGACATTATCCTCAATTACACCTGCATAACATCTTTGTCAACTTCAGATGCCTTCTACTTTAAGAAAAAAATCAGAAAGGACAGTGGGAGCAGAACACAGTTGGCAATGGATGACCTTTGAAGGCAGATTCAAGGAGAGGCCTCTTAGAACCAAACATAAGTGTCTGTTTTCAATTATTTCTAGACCAGATGGGGCTCACTTTTCCTTTGGATACTTGTACCTTGACCACTGTTAGGATAAGTAGTATTCAGTTTGTGCTGAAGTGACTCTAAAGTAGCAGAGGATTTTTTGGAGAATTTATAATGTCAGAGTGAGAAGACCTTTCAAACTGACTTATTTTTTTAACTTGGAATTTTTATTTCTATATGGATATATGTAACTACAGACAGATAAATACACACATTTCTGCGTGGGAAATTTCACCAAAAAAGCCAAATCACATGACATGCTGGGAAAAATGCGACTGTGTCATGAAGAATTACTAAACAGAAAAAGCTAACAGGAAAGAAGCGAATCGCTATGGTCTAAAATAATACATATATATATTTTTTCTATGAATCCACAATTAAAATTCTCTTTACCTCATTATAAAAGAATAAAAATTATTGCTTTTTAATAATACTGGGAAACCCCTCTAAGACAACTATTAGAGTTGCCCACTGAAAGCTCTTTTCTAGAAAATTCTAAATGCCTTTCAATATGTCTCTGCTCCATGCCTAGATATAATCACAGAATAAGCAACCACTGGGTATCTTCTCCAGAAAAAGAGAATCTAGGAAAAGACTTATAAACTCTATACCCAGGTTCTGTGGAATTAATCTGGTCCTGCTAAATATCTATTTCTAGACCTTCTTGAGACATAATTATTGCATTTGTCCAATAGGGAGAGCTTGTCTAACAAATAGTTTGGTACCATTAAAGACTATTTCAAATGGGAGCACTTAAAAAATTAGGGTCATGAAACAAGATCAGTTTTTTAAATAAAAGACTTTTTTGAGATTTTTAAAATGTGGACAGAGAAATATATTGGATCCTATATCAAAAAACCATAGATCTGTATTCTTCCGTAAGTATAAACCTTGGAGGAAGAAGCTGTGGAGGGAAAGGGAGCTCCTGGAGTGAACTGGGACCTGAGTTCAACTTCCAGCCCCACATACCTGCTCTTAGCATTGAAGGCCTGAGCTCTGACTGATGCGGCCCCTATTTTTTGTGAATAAAATTCCAGGGGCCGGAGCGATAGCACAGCGGGTAGGGCATTTTCCTTGCACACTGTCAAGCCAGGTTCAATCCCCAGTGTCCCATATGGTCCCCCAAGCACTGCCAGGATTAATTCCTGAATGCAGAGCCAGGAATAACACCTGCACATTGCTGGGTTATGTGCACATCATCATCTTTTGGTGACCCAAAAAGAAAAAGAAAAAAAAATAAAACGCCATGTAGGAAATGGGAAAAAAAGGAAAAGGCACGAGTTGACACGAACGGAAAATATAATCGAGACAGTTGCATATTCTTTTTAACACTGAGTGAGATCTAGAGATGGTAAATATCCTGGTGAATAGAAAATGAAGCCTGACCCTAATGGCCACTAAAACATTAACACTAAACCATGGAGCTTTTTTAAGACACAAAGTTATCTCCAGTCCAGCAGCACCGCAAGATGCATGTTATCATAATTGAAAACAGGCAGTTTTAAAATACCACCTGTAATAGCCATGCAGGACAAAGTAGGAAAACACTTCGTGACAGAATAAACAGTTGGTGTACATGAGAGAGGGGATGCCAATAACACTTAGCAAAAGAGCTAAGGGTTAACCCTCTACATTTACATTTTGTGGACACGAGCGCTTGCACACACGCGACACACACACACACACACACACACACCTGCCCTGTGGTCCAAACTTCCTCATAAATTCAAGCTGAGCACAATATTCCTTCCCTTTCCTTCTTTTCTTTCTTTCTTTCTTTCTTTCTTTCCTCCCACTTCACAGTCTGACATTGGGCTGTTGTCATTAGCATCACCTTCAACAAATCATTTCCTTCACATGTCCAATTACAGACAACATAAAATGCCTGTCCTCCATGTTTCTTATCTGAACACTGGACTTGTCATGAACTCAACTCTAAATCACAGAAGCTGCTTGTCAGTTTCTATGACTTAAAAGTTAATTTTCACTAGGCTTTCTCTTCTTTTTTATTTCACATTTCTTATGGGTAATGGTCAAAGCGAAAATGATGCTTTAAGAGCATCTCCCCTTCAGACCTCCACCTCTCCCACGATGGATTTATAGCATACTTTTGCTCAGGAAAAGTTTAGTCTGTCCCCATCCACTCGACAATAAAAGAGAAAAGACCATCATAAACCTGTGAAGATATCCTCTTACACCTATTAGGGTGAAAGAGGGCCAAGGATCTTCCCTCCCACCAGAATATAGAAGAGTTAAATACGGAAGTCCTAAAAAAGAAGGGTGTTTTTACCCATTTCATTCAACTCCCAAATCAGACTGACAGATGCATGCACAAAAGTCAGCTGCCTTTTGACGACAATTAAGAAAACTCCTCCAAAAGAATAACAAGTGATCTCTGATTTCCTTCCCATTTGAATTTTAGGCAGGAGAAAGGTAGCACACAAGATAAGCTACTTGCCTCGCCTTTGTTACTCTGACTCGGTCCATTCCCAGCATCACACATAGACTCCCTCCTTTAGCCAGGGGTCACTCTGAGCACAGAACCAGGAACAGCCCCTGAGAACACACAATGTACACACACACACACACACACACACACACGATTTGAATATTACTAAAGGAGAAAATTTCAGTAACATAAACTTTACTAAATTAATGCTGTTTTCAGTCCTTGTTTTCTAAAAAGAAGCAGCAACAGAAATGTTTGGTTAGTCCTCCAAAAAAAGAAAGTCAAGTGACAAAACACTAAGTGCATTTTCTTTTCTCTGTAGGTTATTTTGGTTTTCCTTGAGGTCGATGATTTTTTTTTATTTAGGGGCTTCAATTTCCTTTCCCTACTTTTTTTTTAGGTTTTGGAAGTAGTGTACTTCTATAGATTTTTTCAATGCTTAGCTTATATTATATACCATCAGATTTCCGTGTGAACCAGAATTTACCTTGACATATAGGATAATATTCTGACCAGAATTCTGAAACACCTCCAGGTTTTCTATGTAGCACTGCTCAAGTCATTACACTATCAGGCTTTTATAGGTGAATTTCAGAGTTTTCTTGGATTACTTGGAAATGAGATGTCTTGAAGATAAAATATATTTCACTGCCAACGTCTCCCTGCCTGTATATGCTTTATCTTTGAAACTGTGCGTCCCTATGTTACTTCCCTCAAGGGGAAAAAATATCATCCCAATTTAGATTCTGGGAATTTATTTCCAATTCAATTATGCTATTCTAAAATTGAAACTTCAGGAGTTGTAGAGACAGCACTGTGGGAAAGACACTTGTCTTATATGTAGTCAATCTGGGTTCCATCCCCAGTATCAAATATGGACCACAGAACTCCCATCAAGAATGAGCCCTGAACATAGAGTCAGGAGTAAGCCATGAGTAGCCATGAGTGCAGCAAGGTACCCAAAAATAATAAACAAAACAAGAATGTCAAATATTTGGGGGAGGCAAGTTGTTCTGGTCTTGTTTAGTTTTGCCACACTCAACACTGTACTCAAGTCACTCCTAGTGGTGTCCAGAAAACCGTGTGGTGCAAGGGGAGTCCCTCCTGCGTGCAAAGCATGTTCTCCCATCATTTTGATCTGCCCAGTTAATTCACTTCTCAAATTCCAACAGGAAAACATATATGCAATAACGTAATAATACATTAATCTCCAAGGTGATCTCAAGTGTTTATAAAATATCTCTACCAAGAATCACTGCTTTAAACAATGATTTCTTTTTTAATGCCAATTGCTATGTGGGGACTATCAGCATGTATTGATTTAGGGGAAATAAACAAAGCCAGTTTATTGAAAGCAGGGGAAATGATAGGCTCCTTACAGTGGATCGAATCCACTTGGCTCCACATTATTCTACAGTATTTGATATTAGCCTCCTAACTAAAAGGAACTTGCAGTATTCTGTATGGCACTCATTAGCTATAAATGTCTACTGAACAGTAAAAACGCGGCCAATAAGAATGCAGATGAACTGTAAAAATAAAATATATTTCAAAGATTCAGTCTATAGTCACACCAAAAAAGTAAGTATATGTAAAGTAATCAACTGCATTCGTTCGTAAGTAGAAATAATTTTAATATATTTTAATGAGTTCAAATGGGGGAAATCTAAATGGGGGAGATTCGTTTAATTTTTATATATACCAAATGATCCTGTTGCATATTTTATTTATTTTTCAGGACGTCCCAAACAGTGATCTGGGGGGTTTGGAGGCCCAACTGATTTCTGAGTCAAGTGAGCTGAGGGTTCAATGCAAGATCCTGAGGGCACAAAGCTGCTTAATCCATTCTGTGCTAGAATATCCAGGCATCTCAGCAATGCTGAGGGCAGCCACGGCTGCACCTTGTGATGCTCAGGGAACCAGGGTGGCACCAAGCATATGCCCCAACAGCTGTACTATATTCTGTCTCCATCATGGTTGACATTTTTAAGTCTTACAACCATATTTGTCAACAATACTTCAGTAAGGCTAAAGAGATAGCACAAGTGCATACTTGAAAGAGACTACATGTAGCATGGTAGAATCCCTGTGTTAAATACACAGCACTATAGACCCACCCTTCCAACATGTCTGGGTGTGGACGCTAGTTTTTTCTTACTTCAGTAGTAATTATGAAGGGGAGGATTGGTTTTCAAAAAAAATTATTTTTATCAAAGCACCATGATTTACAAAGTTACTCACAGTTGAGTTTTAGACACTGTGTACCAGCATCAATCCCACTAATGTTAATATCCCTTCACCAGTGTTCCTCGATGACATACCCCCCAGCCAGCCCCCCATCAGCCTACATCTCAACAGGTACTTTTTAAAGTTTGGTTATAAAGTCTGGGACCCATGATTTTATTGTTTTAGACAATGTGATTTGAGTATTTAGCAATACCACTCTTTTACACCACTAATATACCTGAACCCCTTGACCGTACTGCTGACCCCTATGGACGACCCCTATTGCTGCCTCTCTGTCTCTTCTCTCCCATCTGTAGTTCTTTTATTCTCTACCTTTCTTCCTCTTATTCTCTGGAACCAAAGGTGAGCTAGGCATCTCCCCTTTAAAACACTGTACTCCACTGTTCAAAATGTGTGGGTGCTAGTTTTTAAAATCTGCTTTTGTTAAGAACTTTAACTGACCAGAAGAGTTGTTAGTATTACCAGATTAGCTTATCATGATTTGAATATGTTGAAGTAAAAAAAATAATGATGGGGTGTTCAGAAGATAGAAAGTCAGACATTGAACAAGAGACATAGGCCTGAAGTTAGTTTTGACTGTGAAATAATAGCACTAAATGTCTAAAAAGAAACAATGCTTTGATAGCTAACATCAGAACATTTCTTAATAAAACCAGGCACAATCTGAAGGAATTTACATACATTAGATCTTAATTTTATGAATTTTACTATTTTTCTCTTTTACTAATAAAAGCAGGCGCATTAAGGAAATTACATAAATGAACTGTTAATTTTCACAAGAACTCCATGAGGTAAAGAGCTATCCCTACTTTACCAATACAAAAAAAAAAAGTAAAACATGAGATCAATTTTCCCAAGGTCACACAGATGAATGACAGAATCTACAATCCAACTTCAGAGGCCTTGCCTCAGGCACAATTCTTCTAATCACCCTGCAGTATATGTTTTTAGAATTTCTTATGTATGTATATTCAATTTACTTAAATTGCCCATTTCATTTTCACACAATTCTTTGAAGAGGGGCAATTTGTACAAGTTTAATGAGTTAGAAGATCAATACTCATCGAGGTAAAGTCATTTGTCCAAAGTGATCTATTAATAAGTGTCAGAATTCAATTTAAATTCAGATCAACCTGACTCTAAAATTTGACATAGGAAACAGAGCATGGACGACATATCCCTTGGAGGCAGGTGCCCTGGTTCAATCCCTGACACCCCATATGGTTCCCCAAGGTCAGCCAGAATAGATTCCTGAGTGCAAAGCCAGAGGTAAACCCTAGAAGTGGCGCCCCAAATTTTTTCATATAGTGTTACCAGCTGCATCACTGGAATAGATATGACAAGTGACTGAATAAGCTTTTGATCTCTCAGAATCTATCAATTAATAAATTTGATTAGTAAAATAATTTAGATTATATATACTGAGAATTCAGAAGCAATTTTCTTGCAAAATTTACTATATGTCTTTCAAAAAAAGTTAGGGTATCTGCTGAAATAAGTATAAAACAGTATATACAAAGCTCCACTGTTTATACAGTACGGAGAGTGTAGCTCAGAACATAGACAGCTCCTCCTCCTCTCTGCATCTTCTATAAAGAATTGCTGGGTTTTGCAGAAAGTGTCTGTAAGCTACACAAAGCTCCACTGCCAAGCAAAGGACATTGTCTATATTCCTTGCAACCTGACTCACAAATTCATAATCAGTCCCCAAGCTCAATAAACAATTGAAACAAGTAGATATATAGTCCTCTCATTTCTTTCCTTTATGATATTCAGTGAAGGGCAGAAATGAAAAGCTGATGCTAATTGAGGTGAAGAATTAGAAAGCAGAAAATTTATAAATGCAAAGTTATGCTTCCCCTAGTAACTATAACCTGGATATTAAATATAAGGGAGTGAATATAAGAGCATATATGCTATATAAAATGCTACTATGTGTGCAAGAAACAAATAACAATAGCTGGGAGGAACATAATTTTGACTTTCCTGACTTTTATGAGTTGAAATTCCCAGCCACAATGTTGCACTAATACATATGACTTTTCTTAAACCAACTCTGACTCAATTTTTGCTTGTCTTTATACAATTGTCCTCTGGGTTTTCGTGATGCTATGTAAAACAGTAGCGTTTGAACACTGACCATTCAAATTTATTTCTGATTCAAGCCTTGACCTTTACAGAAAAAATGTAAAGAGGGAGTATTTTATCTTGAACTTCATTAAACAAGGGAAATAAAGCAATGCAAAGGTTTCAGCTATGCATGATTGTTAAACAGTGGGGGAATGTAAAAAAGCTGCTAAATAAAAACAAGTCACACATTGGTCCAGGAAAAAAGCTGAAGCAATCGTTTCAACCTGCACACTGCTGTTTTTATTTAATGCTGAAGGGTGTTTATAATGTTGTGATTGCTGGAGAAAGGTTAATCCAGACGGGTAAAGAGTAGCCCCGCATGAGGCTGGGTCACACCAGCTTTTTTACAGAGAATATTTCTGTATTTTACTAACTACTGTGACTCCAATGTCAGCAGTGAAAGCATCAAATGAAACGCAAAAGAAGGCAAATATTACCCTTGGAAAAAAGAATTTTGATGTAAAATAGAGACTGCATTTTTCCGTGCCCTCTGCTGTGCTGTAGTGTTGATGGGGGAGGGAACAGTTTTCAACAGAGTGAAGTGCTCTACCGGAGCACCTGTGCTCAACTCTCCAGCCTATCCGCAAACTCAGATGAAGGGAGGGAGTAAGACCCCCTTCCAGCTTTCATTTAGCTTCCCCCAATATCTTCAAACTACAGTCGCAATTCTCTCCTTGGGGAGGTATTACCTTTCCCTGTGCATCAAGTTCTGTCAAAAACTATTCAATATTCTAAGCAGCAGCACCAGAGCACATGTTCCTGTCTTATTTCCTTCCCTGGAAAGTATCTGTATTGATTTCTCCCAAAACCTTGGGGCCAGATGAAAACAGCAATAAAGGCATTCTGTAGCAGAAGAAATGCAGATTTTACCCTCCCCTCCATTTTTTTCTTGCTTTGCAGAATATCAGTACAGACAGAGCAATATTGGAAACTCAACATTAGTTTCTTTCTTCCTCCTTCCCCAAGGCTATGTTAATAGGAACCCTTCTAGCACCAAAGATCAATCAGAGTCATTGTTTAAATGTTTCTTAAAAAGAACCACTGCCCAACAGGTCAATAAAATGTAAATCTCCCCTATAGCTAGCTCTTCCGTTTTACTGATGTTTATGAATAATTATTTTATCAATTCAAATTTGTTTTACTTTAGCTGTACTTCATTTTTGCCCATGTAACATTGTTCATAGTACTAAATTCTGTGAAAGAAAATCGTACATTTATATAAAAAAAAATGTAAAGTAGGATCATGTAGTACAGAAAGCAAGGCACTTGCCTTGCATGTGGCTGACCTGTTTCATAGTCCTCAAATCATGTATGGTCCCTGAACGCTGCCATGGATCCTCCTGAGCACAGACTCCAGAACAGCACTGAGCACCCCCTGCTATGGCCCCATTATAAGGTAGGAATTTATTTTAAGAGTATTGCTACCATGCAGTCTTTAAATAGAGGAGAAAGCATGTGCTGCATGAGCCGGGTGGATTGGTGGGTTTGCTAAGAGAAAACATCAGTGATAGACAATTCCATCAGCTTTTCACCCCCTACTCACTGCCAACAGGGTGTGCAACAGAGCAAAAATCTGCATCCACCAAATCGTGTTTTTGACTAAAGACTAATTTCCTGGGAGGGGCCCTGGAGGCAGAATGTAGAAAACCTTTGAAAAGAGATATGCAAATATCTTCCTTAGGGGGTTTGTCCAAAGGAAAATATAATCAATGGACTTAGATCTGGATGCCTTTGTTTTACTTTTGCCTCTTTGGGTAAGCTTTCCATTTGACCTTCCCTTTTATCTTCCCACCTCCTCTATATCGGCTAAGTCTTTAAACAGGAATCCAAAACCCTGAGCATTACTCCATTTTGTTGGGTCTCTCCCACATGCTCCTGTTATTGATACATTCCCCTTACTTTTTCTTTTATTGATGTATCTGATTCTTAATTGTCTACCGTGACTCTAAAGAGACCCAGAGAGGTACACAATCACTGTGTGTGCACCCTAATGAAGGCTCCTAGTGGAACAGAGAACTCTGGATCTTGTCCTTAGGTGATTAGGATTAGAAGCCCAGGACAGAAACAAGATGACAGATACAAGATGACTATATATATATATATATATATATATATATATATATATATATTTATATATATATAGTTTATATTTTTTTTTTTTTTTTTTTGCTCACACCCGGCAATGCTCAGGGTTATTCCTGGCTCTGCACTCAGGAATTACTCCTGCCAGTGCTCGGAGAACCATATGGGATGCAGGAAATGAAACCCGGGTAGACTGCATGCAAGGCAAACGTCCTCCCCCTCTGTGCTATCACTCCGGTCCCGATTAATTTTATTTTTTTTCACCAGAGGACTTGGGTGAGCACTCTGCATTGGGCTTTAGACAGGGAAGATGATAAGATAAAAGGGCCCAGTGCAGCAGGAAGCTTTAGAGGATCTTTTCAAACAGCCCAGGGCTCAGCCCAGACTCACCACTTAGAAGACTGAGGTGGGTAGATAGGGAAACACCTTCTTGAGACTGTTGTTTCTCTTTTCTCCACTTCACATGAGTAATCTGCAACAGTGGGATTTAAAATAAAATCCTCTAACGTGGTCCATAGGAAATACAAAGCTTTCTAGATATGTAGAAAATGAAACACCACTCAGAAAAGGAGAAGCTTCCCTTAGAAGCAAAGGATTGTGATGAGAACAGGGGAAAGACTATCAAGAATCCAAGGTTCTTCCCTTAGATAATGACCAACAACAGAATATTACCTTCTCAGACAAGAGCTGTTTCAGAAAAGCACTATGAAACATCCTTTCAGGGACCTGAGAACCAGTATAGTTGGTAGGTTCTTGCCTTTCATATGGCACCAGTTCAAGCCCACTGACTCATATTGTCCTTCAAACACTGCCATGAGTGATCCTTGAGCACTGAGTCCAAAAGTAAGGCCTGAGCACAGTCGGTGTGGCCCTCCAAAATAAACATCTTTTGCAAGGCAAGTGGTGCACATTTTCTATCTTGGGGATTCATCGGCTCTCACCCTGAGCTAGGTACTCTCATCACTTCTCCATTCTTCGCCTCCTGAAAGGCTTGCTCTGAGGGAAGATGTGCCTAGAAATCTGGGCAGAGATTTACACTGATTTTCCTTTGCCTACCCAGGGCACTTGCTCATACCAGCTTAAGTCTATGACTTCTTATGAGGCAGGCAGCCAGGGAAGGGTCCCACCAACATCAACTTCCCTAGAACTTGAACACTCAGAGTCGGTTCCTGTACTGTAAAGATCAAGTGAACTTCAGGTAAAGGCTGAATGCTGTTCAGTGGGGTGGGTGGGATGTGAGTAACCACCACACAGAGGCTCTTGGCACACTTTACCAGTCTGGACTCTTCTATGTCTCAGGTACCAAGGTAGGTCGAGCAGGAAGGGAACAGCCCTCTGCAAAGCCCCTCTCTCACTCTCTACTTCATATATGTTGCCTGCATTACTTGAGTGAGAGAGCAGGGGCTCAGATGACTTGCAAAAAGTAATATCCATTACGAGCAAATGTAGTTTTTGTACTATGATTTTCATATTCATTATTTTTGGGGGGTCATACCCAGCAATGCTCAGAGATTACTCCCTGGCCCTTCACTCAGGAATCACTCCTGGTGGTGCTTGGGGACCATATGGGATGCCGGGGATCAAATCCGGGTCGGCTACATGCAAGGCAAACGCCCTACCTGCTGGACTATCACTCCGGCCCATCATTATTATTTTCAAGCAAACTTTGTTAATAAAAAACATTCCAATAGCTCCTCTATAAATGACATGCAAAGATCAAGTTAAGTATAAAGTCCTTAAGCAGGCTGGACGACTGATATATTATCTAAAAGAAAAATAAGTAAAGTCTTACGGCGATAAAATGTTTTCTCTTTTATTGTGACAATATGCTAATAATCACTTGTTTCTACTGAGTGTTAATGTGAGTCAATCCCCCTCCTGAATACTGTATTACTTCACTTCATATTTTGGGTTTTGTATGAGAAAAGTTCTAGACTATCATACACATATTAAGTGTTAGAGTTAGAATCCAAATCCAGATATGCAGTGAATCACACTACAGGGCATATCAAAGATGTCCACTGATTTTTCCAATATTGTTACAAAAAGAAAAGCAAATCTTATTTCTACTTTGCAGAGACACAAACTATAGAAAGAGAAGTTATTACGTGCAAAATCTTCAGCTAGGTGTGGACAAGGAATAACATGAAGGTACCTGATGCCTATAAAGACTCTTCTTCATTATACAGTGTGCTTTAGCTAGGCATGCTGTAAGCAGCTTTTAAATCATAACTCTTACTTGATATTTTGAGAAATGTACATTCAGAACAGTTTTTAAACTAAATATAAGCTACCATGGCACATCAAATTGACAATAACTTCCATGTCAATAATACTAAATATTAAATAAGTATCATGAAATAGGCAGTGACCTAGAGGTCATCTGAAGGTTACAGAATACATGTAACATAGGAAAACTTTTGTAATAATAATAGTATCAAAATATTGACGATGTTTTGTATTGACAATCTCTCCTAAAGAAATTATAAGCA
>JAJIBD010013612.1:0-29344 GCA_021461705.1 Cryptotis parvus | reverse complement strand
GCTGTGGGCCTGGCAGGCGTCACCCTGTCCCCTCTGCTGGGGACACTTCCTGCACTGCATCCCATGACATCTATTTTTTGGGGGCACACACCGAGCGATGCTGAGGGGTTGCTCCTGGCTCTGCACTCAGCCTGGCAGGCTTGGGGGACCGTATGGGATTCTGGGGATCAAAACTATGTTGGCTGTGTGCAAGGCAAGTGCCCTAACCACTGTATTCTCTCTGGCCCCAGAAGAACTTTTCGACCTTACACACAATCATACTCTCAAGCACACACAGAATGTTGGTTTATCAGCCGCTGCATCCTCAGGGCCTGGAACAACTGGGCCACAGTAGGTGGGGTCTCTGCACTGGCTAGAAAGAGTGAATTACAGGTTACAGCAGAAGCAAGGCCTGGAGCAGGTGCTCATCCATCATAGGCTGTGTCGGTGTGTGGAACCCACTAGCTCTGACTCCACAGTCTGTCTCGAGGCCACTAGGGAATGTCTTGAGGCTGGAAACTGGACGGGGCCATCCAGCCCAAATACTTTAACCCCGTCAGAAATGGGAGAGTGATAGCACAGCGGACAGGCCGTTTGCTTTGCACATGGCTGACTTGAGTTTGAGCCCGTATCCCATATGGTCCCCTGAGCACTGCCATGAGTAATTCCTGAGTGCAGAGGCAGGAGCAACCCCTGAACATCGCCAGGTATGAGCCAAAAAGTAAATATTTCATCCTCTTCTATATGAGAAATTAAATGTGCTTTATAGGGCACGACTGGCATGGGATGATCGTAGAGCCCGGAATATGATAAACAGGAGGGGGAAATGATGAAGAGGACAGAAGCACAGTGTTAATCTGGTTTCCTCACCCCAGGTGGACAGTTTCAGGAATGACCACGAGGTGGCGCCAGAATCCCAGTTATCCTGGAGCCTGTGCTCTGCCAAGGCAGTTCAGGAGAAGCAGGTGGACTTTTGGGGTTGGGTCTGGGGCAGGGCCCTGCTTGAAACCTAGCCTCTTCCGGCCTGATGCCCTGGGCTGCTTATCTCAGGGGTTCCCCCGTTCATGTGAACCCCACTTCCCCTGAGCCCCAAGCACTGAGCCCAAGGCTTCTGCTAAGGAAGTCATTTCTTTGTTCAGTTTGTGACGTGGACCAGCCCCTCAACTCACACCTCCTTCTTCTGCAATCTGGGAGGGAGGCTGAACACTTCCTCTGGGCCTCGTATCCTGGGGGTGGGGTGGGAGGTAAGAATAGAAATGGAGAGAGGGAAACAGAAGCTTGCAGGAGTTTAGACTTCCTCCCCCATCTGTATGAGCAGCACAAACAATCACCTCCTTGATAGATGTGAAAACTGAGGCTCAGAAATGTCAGGCCACAGTATGCCTTACCCTTCTGTCCACCAGGCCCCCAGCTGCAGGGGAACGGGCCAGCCTGAGACTGTTCTTAAATCCATTCAGGGACCGAGAGAGGGCACAGGGGTAAGAAAGGCTCTTTCTTTGTCTCTGATTTTATCCCTGGTTCTACCTACGGTCCCCTGAGCACTGCCAGGAGTGGTCTCCGAGCAAAGAACCAAGAGCAAGCCCTGAGTACAGCCAGGTGTGGCCCCAAACAGAAACAAATGAATGTACAAAAATCCCTCCAACAGCCTCTCCAGGCCCTGCAGCTTCAACAAGAAGCAGACCCAGTCCCTACCCACAGGGTTGGCAGCCGGGAGACAGGCTGGCAGGAAGCACACAAGGGCAGTTTGTCCTGAGTCTTCGCCTGGCGCAGTGGGAACCCGGCGATGCAGTTGCTGGCGCCACCTGAACAGACTGGGGGGTGGGACGGGAAAGGTGGTGTGAGGGACTCTGGGGGAATCTTGGCAAACCAAGATCTATTCGGGCATGATTTTCCAAAGGTAGCAGCAGAATGTGATCCTCAGGCAAACAAAGGAAGTAGACGGGCCGGGGGTGTTCTGAAGCTCTGTCACTGACAAGGAGCTGGTGGAAGGAACAGCACAGAGAGACTCTGGCTTCCTGGTTTCTGTTCGCTCTTGGCAAATCCCTTTGTGCAGACACAAACAAGCCCAGGGTCAGTGAGGTTCTGGGGCGCAGCTTGGGGCCTCCCTTGCCCTCCTGGGTGTGCAGGCTCCAGAATCCAGGAAGCAAATCTCCCAGCCGGGAGGTGGGGAGCGAGGGAGGGTGAGGGTCTCACCCCCACACCCGACATCAACAGGAAGAATCAGCGCAGGGCCCTGGCCAGGCCCTCAGGAACGTCCTCAGACAGGAGGGTGTGAGAAGAGCCCAGAGTCTGTCGGAGCCCCCTCCCCCAAATCCCTAGAGCACCCGGCCTGAGATGGCTGGGTCTGAATCAAAGACTTGGCAGAAACAGCACATTTAAGAAGCAAAGGCCAAAAAAGGAAAAGGGATTGTGCAACCCTCAGGCTCCCCCTTTCCCTGAGGGAAGCGCCACAGACCTGCTGGAAATCCGGAAGTCCGCCTGCCCCAGGCCCTGAGGCTCCTTCCTGCTGTGGCCACCCCGCTGCACCTGGCCCGCTTGGGAGGCCATGCGGTGTTGGGGCGGAAAGGGGCACTGTGCCAGCCAGGGTGCTCCAGCCCTGTGAGCACCCCCCTCCCCACCTGAGTGGCCCCCTTTTTGGCAGGAAGCGGCAGCCTGACTCAGCAATCCTGCAGGACAGCTGGACCAATGGCCGCACGTCTGCGCTCCTGGCAGATCTGGGTTCCCCAGACTTGTTCCCTCTGGACGGATCCCTGGGGCTTAGTGAAGGCAACGTTCGTTTTCCTCCAAACTGCTGGAACTTCGGGCTTGGAGCAGGGCTGTGCAGCAGAAGGCAAATGTCAGTGGCAGTTGAGACCAGCTTTACCGGTTTCTTCCTCCAGCCGGGAACAGCAAGCAGGACGGCGTCCTTTGGACTGGCAGCTCCTCCGGACCCTTGAGAGTAAAGGTGGGCCTTGACTCAGCAGGGATGAACACGCAGGAATCCTGGTGGCTTTGATTTTTGACCCTGCCTGGCTTGGTGCTGGAGGAAGGAGGGGTGCTGGGGTGACTCCTCCTGCACCTGATGCCTGAACCCCAGCCTCTCAGCCGTCTCCCTGCCCCGTCATATACAGTAACTGAGGAATCGTGGACCTGTTTGGGCTCTCAGAATGATAAAGCAGGATAGACTCTAAATACAACATGGGAGGGCCAGAGCCATAGTACAGTGGGGGAGGGCTTTTGCCTTGTTCGATGACCCAGGTTCGATCCTCGACATCCCATATTGTCCGCCAAGCACTGCCAGTTGTCATTCCTAAGTGCAGAGCTAGGGGGTAACCCCTGAGAATCACCAGGTGTGACCCAAAAAGAAAGACAAAAACAAAAAAAGCAAAACCAAAAACCAACAAACCACAACATGAAATTGCATGCGGCCAACCTGGGTTCAATCCCCAGCATCCCATATATTCCTCCGAGTCCCAACAGGAGTGATCCCTGAGTGCAGAGTCAGGAGTAAGCTCTGAGCATTGCAGGATGTGCCCCCAAACCAAACAAAATGAAAGAAAAAGAAATGGGAGGGGCTGGAGCAGTTGGGGAGGGTAGGAGCTTGCTTTGCATGTTCAAATCTGGCCCCTGGTCCCAGCTTACCCAGATTCGGTTCCTGGCACCCCCTTATGTTCTACCAATCCCTCCAGGAGTGATCCCTAAGCACAGAGACAAGAGCAAAGGCAGGTGTGGCAAAATTAAAAAAAAAAAGACCCGATATTTTGCAGCTCTTTCGAGTGGCCTGGACTCCCCCTCCCCTCCTCCCTCTCCCTGACACCTTGCAGCCTCTGAGTCACTTGTCTGGGGGTCCGCACTGGCTGCCTGTGGTTCCTCTGCAGCAGAAGCAGACCACCTTGTCTTTTCCCAACACCAGTGCTAGGTCACAGACAGCCCTGGGGATCAGGAGAATGGGTAGCTGAAGCAGTAAAATTTTTCTCTCCTTCAGCATTGTTTTACGTTCTGGAGTCAGGAATTACTTCTGGCAGTGCTGGGGGACTGTATGGGATGCTGGGGATTGAACTTGGGTCAGCTGTGTGCAAGGCAAATGCCCTTCCTGCATTATCATTTCATCCCTTCCCAAAGCTTTTCAGGGACAGAAATCCAGGACCAGCTCAGCCGGGGTGTTTGTGAGAGGGCTGAAGGCTGGGGCACCTGCTGCATGTGGCCTGCGGGGGTGAGCAGGTGGCCTCAGTGTCCTGAGGGTGGCCTGTGTGTGCCCACAAGCTGGCGGCTGGCTGGGTTCACCCAGAGGAAGTGATTTCATAGAATGAGACTGTAGCCCTGATGTCATTCTGAAAGCAATCTGCCACCTCTCCACCCATGGCCTGCTGGTCACTCAGATCCTCACGTGGGGAGGGGTGGCCGGGAGCTCAGAGGAGGGTTGGACTTCCTTGCTGGCAGCTTTTGCACCAGCTTCAGGCAAAGGAGCAGGAGCAGGAGCAGGACCCTGGTCCTCGGAGCCTGTCCCACCTCTTGTAACTGCTGGGAGATCTCAAGTGTTTCTTGTATCCCCTAGTGGTCACTAGGGGCTCTGAGGAGGGATGAGTCTGACAGGCTGTCGCCCGGAGGCCCTGTGACCATCCCAGCCACCGGCAGCTTCCTGTGCCAGCTCCACCTCCTGAATCTCCCCAGTTGGTTCCAGCTGCACTCGTGGCCTTTGCTGGCTCCACAGACCTTCCGACGGAATCCTGGACAGCTCCGGCCCTTGTCAGGAAATCGACGCATAGGCCCATTTCATTGCTTTTCTTTTTTTTTTTCCCCCCCCAAATTTTATTACACCACCTGGGGCCAGAGCGATAGCCCAGCGGGTAGGGCGTTTGCCTTGCACGCAGCCGGCCTGTGCCGGCCCGGGTTCGATCCCTGGCATCCCATATGGTCCCCGAGCACCACCAGGAGTAATTCCTGAGTGCAGAGCCAGGAGTAACCCCTGAGCATTGCGGGTATGACCCAAAAAGCAAAAAAAAAAAAAAAAAAAATTATTACACCATTTTAGACATACAATTGCAAGATGCTCATGCAGAGTTCTGGTTCCACAGCGTTCCAACACCCAACCCTCCACCCAAACCCATCTCCCATCACCAATGTCCCCACCTTCCTCCCCACTCCCTCACCTCAACTACTTGGTGGGTTCTGTATGTCTTCTCTCTCCTCCCTATCTCTCCCTCCCGCCAAAATTTCCTGCACATCGTGGAATGCAGTGGATTAAAGGACATCCCTGTTTCCACTATTTTGATGAACCGCTGCCGCAAGCAGCCACGCCAACCTGGGCTCAAACTAGTTTTGCTCTGTCAATCTGGTCGTGAGGCAGTGTTCCAGTGTCCGGACAGCAAAGGTGGTGGCTAGTGTGGTGGGCGAGTCTCATCCGGCTGCTTCTGGGACCCCCCGGAGGCGATGGGCCCACTCCCAAAAACCATCTGCCCTCCCGGGAGCCCCATGGTCAGCTTAGCCTGGGGAAAGCAGAGTTCCAGCTTCTCCAGGCGCGTCCGAGGCCCACATGCTATGGCTGGTCACCCCGGGGCAGCTCCTGGGCGGGGCCACCAGGCTCGACAAAATGGAGGGGGAATGGCCGGCCCCTGACTCCATCTGATGAATTCCCAGAGATTCCCGCCTCTGGGAGCCGCCTACCTGGGCTCGAACTGGTTTGGCTCTGTCAATCTGGTCGTGAGGCAGTGTTCCAGCGTCCGGACAGCAAAGGTGGTGGCTAGTGTGGTGGGCGAAGTCTCATCCGGCTGCTTCCGGGACCCCCGGAGGTGATGGGCCCACTCCCAAAACCCATCTGCGCTCCCGAGAGCCCCATGGTCAGCTTAGCTAGGGGAAAGCAGAGTTCCAGCTTCCCCAGGCGCTTCCGAGGCCCGCATGCTATCATTTCATTGCTTTTCTATTTTCAGTTTTAGGGTGAGAACTCAGGCCTCACGTATGGGAGGTATGAGTCCTGTTAATGAGTCTCACTCTTTTACTTAATTATTTATTGTCTTCTTGTAAGTCACATCCAGCGGTGCTCAGAGCTTGCTCCTGCTCAGCGCTCAGGGATCACTCCTGGTGGTGCCGGGAATCAAACCAGGGTTGGCCACATGAAGGCAAGCACCTTCACCCCTGGACTATCCCAGTTCCACTTCTCTTTTATTATTATGGGAGCCTCTCCCAGCAGTGTCTGGAGGTGCCTGGGGACCCCCAGGGTTACACCCAGGAGCAGTGAGGGATGGGCAGTGCTGTGGATCAAACCTAGAGCCTTGAACATGCCAGGCACGTGGTCTGCCACCACCCTGCCAGACCGTTTCTCCAGGACAGCCAGCACAGGCTGGGTTAGGAGCCGGCTCTAGCCCCGAGTCTGATCCTATCCCCATCTGCCCGTCTGCGACAGTTACGATGCATCTGGAGGCCCAGACTGGAAGGTGCTTGTGTGTCATAGAGTGGAAAAAACAGAAGAGTTTGGAGTGGGGCAACCCCATGGACCTTTCCAGCAGTGGCCAAACAAGGGGTGGCACCGTGCGGCTCTGCCTTCAGGGGGCACACAGCCTGCCTATGCCTCAGGCAGCGAGAATAGGTCCAGCCTGAGCAGGTGCCCCTGGTCAACCAGCAAAGGCCAGGGAGGGTGGCCAGTTCTAGTGGTGGAAGAGAGGGCAGGAGCCCGCAGGGCATGCTGTTGAGGTCGCTCATAGGTGAGATGGTTATTTGGGGGTGGAATTTGTTCTGTGCAGAAATCAAGGATTGGGGTACTCCAAGATCACTTTGCATCCTCTTCCCCTTTCTAGAATTTTCCTGGGGTTCTGAAATTTTGCCGGGATCCATTCATTTATGTTCTCATTCTGCCCCTCTGCTATGCCACCCAGAACCTGGCATCTGTGGCCCAGTCTTCAGCCATTCCCTCAGCACATGCTTCCTTGTCACCGCACAATGTGACACCAAAACTTGGATTTTAGCATCACTTGGAAGGGCCAGGATGCGGCTCAGTTGGAGGGAATTGCTTCACAAAGGGTCTGGGGGGTTCCTGCCGCCACCACAAACACACACACACATAACACAGACATACAGACACACCCCCCCACATCCCACACATCACACAGACACACAGACAACAAGACACACCCCACATGCCACAGACACACATCCACACACACAACACACACAGATGCAACACAGACACACAACACAGACAGACAGAGACACACATACGCATACACAGGCACACACATTGAGACACACCCACGCATACCACAGACACACACACACCCACACACAACACAGACACACACAGACACACCCCATACATACCACGGACACATAGACATAACACAAACAACACAGACACACACAACACAGACACATACTCCACACACAACACAGACACACACAGACACACCCCATATATACCACAGACACATAGACATAACACAGACACACAACACAGACACACACAACACAGACACATACCCCACACACAACACAGACACATACCCCACACACAACACAGACACACACAACACAGACACACACAGACACACCCAATACATACCTCAGACACATAGACACAACACAGACACACACAAAACACAGACATAGACACATACACAGACACATACCCCATACATACAACAGACACACCTCACACACACCACCCACACACAACACAGACACACATTGACACACACATAACAGATACACAAAGACTACACACAACACAGACACAAACACACAGACACACATACACAGACACATACACAGACACACACACAGACACATATACAGACACACACACAGACACAGAGACCACACACACAGAGCCCAAAACAATCTCCCAGGCAGCTCGTTAAACACCCTGGATGGGGGCCAGAGCGATAACCCAGTGGGTAGGGTATTTGCCTTGCACGGCTGGCCCATGCCAGCCTGGGTTCGATCCCCGGCATCCCATATGGTCCCCCGAGCACTGCCAGAAGTAATTCCTGAGTGCAGAGCCAGGAGTAACCCTGAGCTTGCTGGGTGTGACCCAAAAAGCAAAATAAATAAATAAATAAATAAATAAATAAATAAATAAATAAAAAAATAAACACCCTGGAGGCCGGGACTGGGTGTAGGACTCTGGTCCTTCCTCACAGGGGACCCTAATGCCTGCAGAGGCCGTGGAGCAGTTTAGGTTCCACAGGAGCTTTCCCCCCTAGCGCTGAGTCCCCAGAGTGGGGGGAGTTCTGTGGGATCCATGGCCTCATCCACTTTCCCAGGGACCTTCTTGCCTGCTCCTCGCCAGAGGCGCTCCACCCCTGGAACAAGCTTTCGGCTCTGGCCCGACTCCAGCTCCCAGTTTTGCTTTCTTTTCTGCCTCGATTTCTCTTCCGAGACTCTTCAAGACTCATCTCACAGTGAATTCTATTATTGAATCTTTTGCATTTATAGAAACAACTCAAAACCCTTTTTTGGGGGAGCTAGGTGATGAATAACCAAATAAAGAAATGGATTTCAATTGTCCCTAATTGTAGGGGTTATTAGTCTGTGCAGATGGGCCTAATGAGCACTGCACTAGGATTTCTAATTATCCTTAATGAGTTTCCAAAATTCCTGGGGCCTGATAGGGTGAGGCTGATTGTAGCCCAAATGACCCCATGAATCAAGTCTCGGGTAGCTACGCCTCCCATGCCGACGCTGCACCCGGCCACGTGACTCACTGTGGCGAGTGGAGTAGCAGCACCGTGACACAGAGGCCTGGACCGTGCTTGTGCTTTGGGGCTTTGTCCGAAACTGTTAATAGGACCGTCATATTAGGAAGCCTCGCTGGGGGTCTTCCTTGGGGATCAAACACCTCCCTAGACAGAGAGCCCTCCACCTCCTGGATCCAGTGAGAGCAGCCCCTCTCTTCCCCCATTCAGTGCAGCTGCTCACAGTGGTTTCAGAGGAAACAGTGCAGCTGACCCACACAGCCATGTGGAAATAATAAAGCCTTATTTTGGATACTTTTGTCATATAGCAAAGCTAACCGATACATAGAGTCACAGGAATAGTGCGGAACAATGGTTCTGTATCACTCTACCTTAACTTCTGGAGTCTCCTTGATGGCCCTGTTGTAGTGAAGCCAAAAAAAAAAAGTGATGGGGGTGCTGAGTGGTAGGATAATGGATAGGGCTTTTGTTTGCTGGCGTGGCCCAGGGGTTCTATCCCTGACATCCCATATAGTTCCCTGAGCACTACCAGGAATAATTCCCTAGTGCAGAGCCAGGAGTAACCCCTGAGGATAGCTGGGTGTGACCTCTCCCCTCAAAGTGACCTGGGCTGGTACGCGGCTCCCAGAAGCGGAAGTCACCGGGCATTCGTCAGACGGAGCTGGGGCCACCCCTTCCCCTCTCCATCTTGTCCCCACCCAAGAATTGCCCCAGGGCGACCGGCCATAGCAGGCAGAGACTCAATCACAATGGGGTGAGCTGGCACCCAGCTCTCCCCAGCGCAGCTGACCATGAGGCTCCCCAAGTTGCGTGGCTGTGTGCGGCTGCGCGGCCCATCAAACTAGTGGAACCAATCATGTTCTAGAATATACTACATTCCACGATACGTAGGAAAGGGAAGTGGGAGGGAGAGTTAGGGAGAAAGAGAGAAAGGAGATAAAGAACCTGCCATGGAGGGAGGCGCTGAGGGAGGGGGAGGGAGGTGGGGACATTGATGATGGGAGATGGGCACCGGAGGAGGGATGGGTGTTGGAACACGGTAGAACCAAAACTCAAACACGAGCATCTTGTAATTGTATATCTAACGGTGGTGTAATAAAATAATATATAAACAAACAAACCAAGTGACCTGGGCTGAGTATGTGACTCAAGTCGCATGTGTGAGGTCCCAAGTTCCAGCACCAGCCGCCCGCTCCCCTGCATCACCAGCTGTGATCCATAATAAAACATTATTGTCGGGGCCAGAGAGATGGCACAGGGACTCGGGCCAGAGTGTGGCACCGGGTGCAGGTGCTTGCTGCCAACCCAGCTTGATCCTCAGCACTGCATGCCCTTGAGCGTTGCCCAAGAGCTGGGAAGAGCCACAGAAATGCTCCCCCCCAAAGTTGGCTACATTGCCTGTCCCCCAGACAGACTCTTAGAGGCCGGAAAACCTCATGCATCACAACTGCAGCCACTTGCAAGGTCTGGATTCCACAGCTGGCCAGAGCCCCACCCAACAGAGAGTTAAGTTCAAGCCCAGGTGTGCAGTACTGGGGGATCAAACTCACCAGGCTTCCCTTGGAGCTGGGGCCCCTTCCCCCACCTCAGTCCCCTCCAGCAAGGCCTGGTGGGCCGCCCAGAACTGCTGCCGGCTAAGAACCTGGGACAGAGGCTCAGGGCCGAGCTGCTGCCGGCTCAGCTTGTGCTAGGCTAACGAGGTGTCCTGGAAGGGGGCGGGCTCTGCTCCTTGCCTGCCCGCTGGACAGACTCTCAGAGGCCGAAAACCTCATGCATCACAACCGCAGCCACTTTTAAGGTCCAGACCCCACAGCTCACCAGAGCCCACCTCCTCCCCATAGTTATTCATCTAACAGGTATCCCATCGTATTTTATGGAAACTTAGTATGTGGGCACGATGTGTGGTCTGGTGGACCATCTTGGTAATTCCAAAATTACCAAGGCTCAAATGGCACAATGGAGATTTGAGGATCTCCATTGACTTGTCTAATACCATGTTCATCGACCGTATTTAGAGAAGTAGCTCCAACATGCAATATAGATTGGATTATTCGTATATGAATAGAAGAAGCTCAAATAGACGTTGAGATAGATGTGAAAGAGTGTTGTCAGTAGCTATAGAGATGGTGTGTCTGAGATTGTCAGTAGAAAACCACTGTGTTCTGGAAACTCAGAAAGTGAATCCAAGAACAGAAATTGGCCAGACTCCCACACAACAACCCAGGGGAAAATGCCATGACTTTATCATTACCATTCCCTTATCTGAGCTGCAATGATCAACATAATTGATGCTGGCTAAGTGAGCAGCATTGGGAGGGGGATGGGGGTGGGCGGGAAATGCGGTCTCTGGTGGCGGGGGGGGCACACTGGTGGTGGGATTGGTGCTGAACGATGAATCTTTCCAGCAACCGTATTGTGAAAAAGTTTGTACTTTGTAAATCATGGTGTTTAAAATAAATCATTATTTAAAGAAAAAAAAGGTGGTTACCTAAGATCATTTGTGTTCCTTGCATGTCAAAGGTCAGAGGTGGTGGCTCAGGGTTGAGGGGCTGACCCTCAGAATGACTTTTCCCTCTCTGGGTTCAAGGTGCTTTTTGTTCTCGCTCTTTTCTGCTATCCAGAAGAGAGAAAAATGAGGGGAGGCAGAACATGCCCGTTCCTTTTGGGCAAAGCCGCACACTTCTTTGTCATTTGGGTGGGGGTAAAGGTTGGGCCATAGCTGGAGGAGCTCAGGTGCTGCTCCCTGGCTCCCTGCTCAGGGGACACTCCCAGTGGTGCTCAGGGGACCTGTGTGCTGTGGATGGAACCAGGGCCAGCCACATGCGTGGTAAGTGCTTAGTCTCTAAGTCTCTCGAGCCCAGGCATCACTCGAGTCCTTTAGTTAGAACATGAACCCATGGTTTCACCTGGTTGCAGGGGATCATGAGACTAGCTAAAACGTGAGTTTTTGTTTTATTTTTTATTTTTATTTTATTTTTTTGCTTTTTGGGTCACACCCGCGACGCTCTGAGGTTACTCCTGACTCTGCACTCAGGAATTACTCCTGGCGGTGCTCAGGGGACCATATGGGATGCCAGGGATAGAACCCGGCTGGCGCCGCCAGCGCAGGCCAGCCGCATGCAAGGCAAACACCCTACACGCTGGGCTATCACTCCAGCCCCTGATTTTATTTTTAAGTGAAGAAAGGAGACACTAGTTTTGAGACATTTGCTATGGCCTGCCCCCCAGAGCTAGTACCACCACGAATACATATTAGTGCCCTGTGAGGTCACTTGATCACTTGATCACTTGAATCCCGTTATTCATCGATTTGCGCGAGTGGGCGCCAGTAACATTTCCATTGGACCCTATCACGTGCCAATGTAGCCCAATGGCACCTGGTTGATTCAGGAATATGAAGAGCCTCAAACCGTTCCTTCAGGGTCTTGACAAAGGAAGTCTGACCATCTTGTAGGTGGGCGGCCACGTGATCTTTTGACATCCAGTGGGATCCAGTCGGTAATGGCTCTAGTCCAGCGGTTGTCTCCAAATCGCATCACGTGTCCAGCCCATCTGATTTTCGATGCCTTGGCAAACGAGACAGCGTCCCTGATTCTGGAATAGTGATGGAGGTCAGAACTCTGGATTCCTTCTCTCACTTGAGTGAGGCGTGATATTCCAAGCATAGCTCTTTCAATTCCTCTCTGGGAGACCCGAATAGCATTCTCATCCTGCTTTCTTAGGGCCCAGGTCTCTGAGGCGTATGTTAATGCAGGGAGAATGGTGGAGTCAAAGAGATGTGCCCGAGTCGGAGGTTCTTTGTCCTTTTTAGCTATTTCTTCGATGCCTTTGAAGGCATTCCATGCCACTCTCTTCCTCTCTTCCTCACCGTGCATTCATCATGTTGAGTTCTCGACCTAGGTACACACAACTGCTGCATTCAGAGATGTTTGTTCCATTGAGAGTGAATGGGGCCTCTGGAACTAGTTCATTCTTCATAAACATGGTTTTCTTTAGATTTAGCTGTAGACCTATCTTTCCACATTCTCGGTCGAAGTCAGCCAGCATTTGTGCCGCTTGGCTAATGTTTGGTGTTATTAGAACGATGTCATCAGCGAAGCGGAGGTGGTGTAGTTGCCGACCATCTATCTTCACTCCCATTCCCTGTGAGGTAGGTGGTTTTATTTCTCAATGTAAATCATTGATAGAATCAAGATATGTTTATTGGGAGCTGGAGAGATAGTACAGGTGTTAAGGTACTTGCCTTGCAAGTGTCTGATCTATGTCCATTCCCAGCACCCCTGAGCCCACCAGGAGTGATCCCTGAACACAGAGCCAGAAATAAGCCCTGGGCATCTCCAAGTGTTACCCCAAAACAACTAAACAAAACAAAAAGTACATATAAATTAGGATGCTTTAGGATGCAGGTAGCAATACTCAGCTGGGCATGCACCTCTGTGGTAGTGTTTGCCTTGTTTGTGTGAGGCTTGGGTTTGATCCACAGCACCAAACAAAGCACACAAAATCATTCCTCCAAATGTTGCCTAGAGAGTTGCGGGTTGGGGAATGGAAAGATAGTATAGCAGGTGGGGTGCTAGCCTTGCATGCAGCAGACTTGGGTTTGATCCCTGGCGTCCCATAGGTCCTCTTAGCCTGCTGGAAGTGATCCCTGAGCACAGAGCCAGCAGTAACCTGTGAGCACTGCCGAGTATGACTCAAAAAACAAAGCAACAACAAAAAGAAGAATTGAGGGTTGCGGTTGGAGAGACAGCACAGTGGATAGGCGTCCCATATGGTCCCTGAGTGCTGCTGGGAGTAATTCCTGAGTGCAGAGTCAGGAGTAACCCTTGAGCATCATTAGATGTTACCCCCAAACCAAAAATGTTGGGGTTTAAGCTGGAGCGATTGTACAGTGGGCCGGGTGCTTGATTTACATGCAGCTGACTTGGGTTTGATTCTTGGCATTGCTTATGGTCTCCTGAATCCTCCAGGAGTGATCCCTGAGCATAGAGCCAGAGTAATCCCTGAGAACAAGAGGGTATCGCCCTCTACCCCCCAAATATCTGGGGTGCTAATCATCTCCAGGAGTCTTGAGATAGTATATTGAGTCAAAACGGATTTCTTTTCTTTTTTTTTTTTTTTTGGGTCACACCCGGCAATGCTCAGGGGTTTCTCCTGGCTCTGCACTCAGGAATTACTCCTGGCAGTGCTCAGGGGACCATATGGGACGCCGGGGATCGAACCTGGGCCGGCAGGCCGGCCACGTGCAAGGCAAACGCCCTACCCACTGGGCTATCGCTCCGGCCCCAAAGCGGATTTCTTTCTTTCAGCGTTCTGTCTTCTGTGTCGGGATCCTGTGCCTGGCTGAAAGATGTCTGCGGGATTCCTGCATCAGTTCCAGGATGACTGAGCAGTGGCGGAGGCTTCCAGGTATCTCCATGCACCAGGCCCCTAAGCACTTCAGGTCGAGTCACTCACTTCACCTTCCCAACAGCCCTGCGAAAGAGCTAACATTATTCCCAGTTTGCAGAGGTGGAAAGATGAAGACCATGCTCAAAACTGTGCAGCTAATCAGAGTCAGAATCCAACTTTTAGTAACTTTTGGTGCCAGGGATCGAGTCCAGGGCCTTATGTGTGGAGCGGTGTGCTCTGCCTTGGAGCCAAGTCCTTACCCCCAGTTGCTCAGGGGGGTTGGAACCACCACTGTAACCCCAGGAAGCGATAGCTGGGCTCATGGTCTTTGTTACCTAATCCAAGTTCAGTTCTGAACCCAATGGCAGTTGCCATTTCTGGAAAGGCCGGTGTTGAGAGTGTCAGTGCGAAATCAAGTTCACTCAAGTGCTGGCAACCTAAAGGCGGCACTGATTGTGCCCTGAAACGCTTTCGTTTCAAGCTGGGGCTTGACGGTTGTTTATGTAGGAGGAAAAGGGCAGTGGAAAAAAAAGGGCAACGGGAAGGGTCCAGGCTGTGGCTGTTTAGCTGGTGCGGTGGTTTGAGTATGAGACTGGCCTCCGTAAAAGTAGAGAAATACTTCACTGGAAAAATAGTAAAGGGCATAAGACACTTGTCTTGAATACCACTGACCCCTGCTCGAAGTCCCGACACCACACGTGGTCCCCAGAGCATGGCCGGGAGCTAGTCCTGAGAGGCAGGAATAGCCCTTCAGCAGGGTTTTGTGTCCCCCACCCCACCGGTACTGAAATACTAATCTCTGTCCAGGAGCCGGTGTGACTGACTGGCTTCAGCGCTCTCTCACTGGAGGAACTGGGATTGTTCTATCCCATCCGTCTGTGACTGGCTCCGACTTAGCATTTAACACACAGCATAAGAAAATGCTTCCTTGTACTAACAGAGACAAGGCAAAGTCCAAGGTGAGAGAGAGGTTCTAACTCGGAGGGGTTCTGTGTAGGGAACAAGATGGAGTCCTAATGCCTGCTCTTTCTCCATTGGGGAAATCTTTCCCAGAACCCCGGCTGACTTCCCTTTGTCTCACTGACCCGAGCCGAGTCACATTCACGCACCTAGTCACAGCAGAGGGGAATGAAAGACCTCCGCTAGCCACCTTGTCTTGGGGCTCTTTATCCATCCCCAAAAAAACCCCCTTCTCAGAAGTGTGTCTGTATGTCTGTGTGTGTGTCTGTGTACCTCTGTGTGTGACTCTATGTTTTTGTGTGTCTATGTGTGTCTCTCTGTGTGTGTCTGTGTGTCTTTCTGTGTATTTCTCTATGTGTTTGTCTCTCTGTGTCTGTGTTTTTCTTTGTGTCTGTCTGTCTGTGTGCTCTCTGTGTCTGTGTTTGTGTGTGTCTGTGTGTGCATTTGTGTGTCTTTGTGTGTGTCTATTTGTGTCTTTGTCTCTGTATGTGTCTGTGTGTCTTTCTGTGTCTGTGTGCATCAGTGTGCATGTCTGTGTCTATTTGTATGTGTTTATGTGTGTATCTGTGTCTTTGTGTGCTCTCTGTGTGTTTGTGTATGTCAGTATGTTTTTGTGTCTCTATGTGTCTGTGTATCTGCATGTATCTGTGTGTATCTGTATGTGTCCTTTTGTGTCTCTCTGTGTGTCTATCTGTGTGTCTCTCTGTGTGTGTCTGTGTATATGTCTGTGTATGCGGCACTCATGCAGACACTGGTCCCCTGAGCGACCCAGGCTTGCTGGGGCTTCTCAGCTCACTGCGGTGAATGTAGTTGTCAGACCCCGTCCCTCAACCTCTCCAACTGCCTGCAGTTTCTCAAAGCCTGTGATTGTGTGGCTCAGGCTTCTTCGTTCTGTTGAATTCGAGCCACTGTTCCCTTGGTTTCTGCCCTGGAATGAGTCGGTTATACAAACCATTTGGAATCCACTCGTGCCCGGCCGCTCTGCGCACATGATTTTACCAGTGTGCCCGCTGAAGGGTGAATAGATAAAGAACGCTGGGCTGGGGAGAGCTCGAGGGTCCTGGGATATTGCTTTTTTTGGGGTTGAGGGGAGGAAGGTGGTTTGTTTTGAGGCCATACCCAGTAGTACTCAGGGACTAGTCCTACCTATGTGCTTAGGGGGTGACCTCTGGGGTGCTGGGGGGTCATACGTGGTGTGGGAAATGGGACAGGAATCTGGCAGGATGCCAAGCCAATGCCTCCCACTGTCCTGTCTCTGGCCCGACGCTGCTGTTCTCGACGCGCTGACCCCTCACCCGGCCTTCACCGCACCCCGCTGCCACCATGCAGGGCGGCCAGTGATCTGCTGACTCCTCACCGTCCAACCTTTCCTCCTTCCTCCTTACCTGTACACAGCCCACACCCGCAGGGCCTTCCGGCTGTCTGGCCCTGCCCAGCCACTCTGTCTTCCAACTTGCTGCCGGGATGCTTTTTCCAGACCAAACCTCACAAGGGGCCTGGAACAAAGGGGGCCTTTTCTTTCCTGAGCAGGCCTTGCTCTCCCAGGAAGGGCACTTACAAGGTCCTGGGCATAGCACTCTCAGAGGCCTGGAAGTTCTGATTTCAGAGCAAGCAGACACTGAGCTGACCGGGGGTGGGGTGGGGGCACAGCTCCTCAAAGCTGCCAGCCAAGGCCGTGGTCTCTTGTCCAGAACCTGAGGGACGCAGGCCCAGACTGCATTAGACATCTCCTGCCCTCCCAGGCTTTTCTCAAGCACAGTCTCTGGTGCAAACTGGAATCCCAGCGCTGGGCACAGTACCCTCGGATTCTGAGGCTCGGACAACTGCACACCCCTCTTAGGATTCTTTGTGAGCATTTGTTTGTTTGTTTTTGTTTTGAAGCCATGCCTGGTGATGCTCAGCTGTTACTCCTGGCTCTGCACTCAGGGATCACTCTGGCAGGGCTCGGGGGACCATATGGGGTGCTGGGGATCAAACCTGGGTTGGGCACCGAGTGAGGCTAGTACCGTACCCACTGTACTGTTGCTCCCACCCCACCTTTGGAAGGTCCTGGGAGATAAGAGAAGCAGGTCACTTCTGCCTGGCGCCCCATAGGTGCCTAGAATTGTCCTCCACCAGGGCAGAGGAACCCTTAGGGAGGCAGAGTCCACACTGGCCCTTGAGCAGCACCCCATACCTACACACACACACACCTACACACAGCTACACACACACACAGCTACACACACAGCTACACACACACAGCTACACACACACACACACACACACACACACACACACACACCGGGAATCCTCCTGGCTCCTCTTTGCTCTCAGATTTGCTCAGGGAAGCCCCTTTCCCAGCTGGAGTTCAGCGCCTGCAGCTCACACCACAGAGGCATGTTTTTACACAGTCCTGCCCTGGGTTTGATCCCCAAGGAGGTGGGGAGAAGGGGTGCAGGGTGTGGGGATGTGGGGGGCAGCAGGAGGAAAGGTGAGTGGAAGGAGGAGAGGAGGGAGGGAGAGGAGGTGAGAACCCCCCTGTATGGGGCAACCTCAGGGCTTCTCAGAACTCAGAGCGCTCAGATGGGAGTGCCTAAGGCTCCCGTCTCTTGTGCGCTTTTACTTAGCACTGCTCTGGGAGCCTCTCTCTCTCTCTCTCTCTCTCTCTCTCTCTCTCTCTCTCTCTCTCTCTCTCTCTCCCGTCCCACATTTGGGTCAATTCCAGGGCAGAAATAAAAGCAACAGCTGCAAGAAATCAGTAGCAGCAGGAGAACATGAGCCTGAGAATTGGCAAAAATATGAGAAGGTCCCTGCATAGCACTGGCCCAGCTGGGATGGAGGGGCCTGCCTCAGTTCCCAGGGGTGCAGACGCAGAGGAGGGAGGTGGCTGTTCAGGCACTGGCCCTCTTCCAAGTTGGGTTCTCACAGTGGTCCTTGGGCCTGCGGTGTGACCAGCGTCTAGAAACACGAGGATGTCATGGTGGCTTTAGCGGGAGGTTGCAGGGACCCCTGACCCGCTGTCACCGCAGCAACTCTGCCCAGCCATCTCTGTCCTCATCACAGACCTGACCCCCGGACCTGTCCCACCCTCCCATGGGTCTCTGTGGCTGTGAGTTTGTTTGGTTTGTTCATCTGGTGTGTATTTTGGACGATTCCACATAGGCGTGGGATCATATGACATTCATCTTCCTCTGACTTACTTTAGTCAGCCTCTAAAACTTCATGTCCTCGACTCAGACATACCGGGGAGAGCTGCCATCCGTCTCTCCCCTAGCTCAGCTGACCATGAGGCTCCTGGGAGGAAAGATGGATTTTGGGAGTAGGCCCATCACTTCTGTGGGACCTCGGAAACAGCCGGATGAGACTCACTCACCATAATAGCTGCCATTTTTGTGGTCCGGACACCACAGCACATGAGAGCCCACCCAGGAGAGACGCTGATCTCAAGACCAGATTAACAGAGCAGCCGAGTTCAAGCCTAAGTAGGCCACTCTTGGAGGCAGTAGTCACCAGGCATTCCTGAGATGGAGCTGGGGCCCCCTTCCCTTCTCTGACTCGTCCCAGAGGCCCATTGGCTGCACCCACAAGCTGCTCCAGGGCAACAGGCCATATCATGCAGATACTCAGACACACCAGGGAGAGCTGCCATCCGGCTCTCCCAAGTTGAGGTACATTAAACTGTATCACTGTCTTCCCGTTCATCATGGATTTGCTTCGAGCGGGCACCAGTAACATCTCCATATGACCTGTCTCATGCTAGTAGAGCCCAAGGGCACCTGCTTGCTCCAGGAACACAAAGAGCCTCAAATCATTCCATCAGGTCATGGGAATGAGGTCTATAATTGTTACTGGTATCTGGCATTTCAAATACGACACGGGTAGCTTGCCAGGCTCTGCCGTGCGGGTAGCATACTCTTGTAGTCATCTCAAAATCCAGCATTTATTGATGAACCGCACGGCCTCTCTCAGCCTCGCGAGCCGGGCTGCGATAGGCTGGTCTGCTGATGGAGTTCTGACGAGGGGAAGTCGGATGTGGAAAATGGAGGCCCTCATGGAGTGGGGGTTGTCTGGCTTGTTGTGAGGCTCTGCTGGGGTGGCGGGCCAGGGCTAGAACCTGCCATCCCTCCCGGGGCGCCTCATGAGCGGTTGGGCACAGGGAGAGCCAGTAGCAGCTCTGCCCCATGTCTGTCTCACATTAAACTAGTGGAACCAATTATGTCCTAGAATATACTACAGTCCACAATGTGTAAGAAAGGGAAGTGAGAAGGAGAGAGAGAGAGAGAGAGAGAGAGAGAGAGAGAGAGGAGAGAGAGAGTAAGAAAGAAAGGAGATAAAGAACCTGCCATGGAGGCAGGCTGGGGGGAAGGGGAGGGAGGTGGGGACATTGGTGATGGGAGATGGGCATGGGTGGAAGGATGGGTGTTGGAATACTGTAGAACCAAAACTTAAACATGAGCATCTTGTAATTGTATATCTAAAGATGGTATAATAAAATAATTTAAAAATAAAAGAAATAAACCCCTTTATGTCCTCAGGTTCCATTTGTGTTGTCCCAAATGGCAAGATTTCCTGACTTTCTTGGGTTAAGGAGTGTTTTGTTGTGTGAACACCACATTTTTTTGGGGGTTCCCCCCATTGTGGGAAGGGCCACCAGGGCCACCCCCAGTGATGCTGGGGAGGCATGTAGTGGCAGGGATTGAACCCAGGACCCTGTGCATGCAGGCATGTGCTTCCGCCCTTAGGGTCTCTCAGGGTTCCGTGTAATGCATATTTATTCATTCATCTGTCAGCAGGCACTTAGGGTATTTTCAGACCTTGGCTGTTGTAAATGGGGCATCAGTGAACAGGTGAACAGGGAGGTCCAGATATTTTAACTGCTGTCTTTAAATGGTCAATTAAAAATGTTTTTCGCTTTTGGTTTTGGGGCTATACCTAGCAGTGCTCAGGGCTTATTTCTGGCTTTGTGCTCACTGAAAACTCCATGCTTGGGGACATCCTATATGGTGCTAAGGATTAAAATTTGGGTTGACCATGTGCAAGGCTAGTGCCTTCCCCATTATAATGTTGCTCTGGCCTTTTTTTTTTAATAGCTTCTGTTAGGGTCAGAGGGAGAGTACAGTGGGTAGGGCACTTCCTTTGCACAAGGCCAACCCGGATTCAATCCGGCATCCCATATGGTTCCCAAAGCACTGCAAGGAGTAAGCCCTGAGCACTTCTGGGTGTGATCCAAGAAACAGAAACAAATAGCGCTTGTCTGTTTTGTTTTTGATTTTCCTTCCCTTCCCTTTGTTGCTGCTGTGACAGTGCCCGGGGATCACTCCTACCTGGTGGCTGGACTTGTACACTTGGTTGTGGTGCAGGCTGAGACCCCAGACAGCAGAGCACAGTGACCATGCTCTGGTCATGTGGATCTGGGGATCGAACTCAGAGTCTCACGCTTGCAAGGCTGGTGCTTTTAACTATGGTGCCATTCCCAGGCCAGAAAATGCAAATTCTGTCCCTAACTCTGAACTATCTAATCAAGTCCAAAGGTGGGGCCAGAATTCAGCTTTTTTTTTTTTGCTTTTTGGGTCACACCCAGCAGTGCTCAGGGGTTACTCCTGGCTCAGCACTCAGGAATTACTCCTGGCGGTGCTCGGGGACCATATGGGATGCTGGGGATCAAACCCGGGTCTGCAGTGTTGTCACTCCAGCCCCCAGAACTCTGCTTTAAGGAAACTTCCAGGAGATTGTGATACACCGGAGTTTGGGAAACACCAGTCAAAGTGAACAGAGGCCTGCCACTGTTTTACTAGAGGGTGTTGCACTAGAGAAGTATTACCAGAGGGCCCATTCCTCTCTGCCAGTCATTCAGTGAAGGGTAGGTGAGGGTCTCCCACTCTGTTCAATGAAATAGTGGAGGTTCTGGGAAGACCCTCCCATCCTCGCTCCCTCCTACAGCAAGAAAATCATCTGAGCAGAAGTCTGGCACTGTCCTTTTGTCTTTGGATGTTGTCAGTGGGTCTAGAGCCAGGCTGCTGGGCTGGGGGTCCTTGGTAAAGGGCAGCGAGCAGGATGAGACTCTTTTTGAACTGGAGTCAGTCACATGCAAGGACAAGCCTTACGTCCTGCACTGTCTCCCGACTCAGCCGGTGCCCTGCACGCATGCTGAGTGTTGTTCTAAGCAGTTATCTTAGGTTGCCCCTTTGACAGATCCGTGAGGTTGGTTCTGTGACCACATTTATAGGGGTCCTGAGGCACAACCCAAAGCCACACAACTCATAAGTAGAGGCCCTGGGTTCCAGCCAGGCCGTGAGGTCTCACGGGGACAGAGAGCTGGGCCCCACTGGCAGCGGGCAGTTCTCAGAGGGGTCTGAGCAGGAGGGGCAGTCCTGCTTTTCTTCCATTGGCGTTTGTGGGTTTGTGGTGGGGTTTGGTTTTGTTTCGGTGCTGGTGGATTGTTCAGCTGCTATGACACTGGCTTCATCCCTGGTGTTCTGAGTGGCCACATGGTCAGCAAGCTGTTAGGGTCCCTCTGCCCTGCTCCCAGCACTATCAACGGCATTGCCCTGGAGGTGTTAGAGTCAGCAATGACACTTTCTGGTCTCAAACGCCCACATGAGAATTCAAGAGAAACTCAAGGCAGAAGTTAGAACTGCCAGGGTATCCCAGGACTGGGGTTTGGTAAAAATGTTCCTCAGGCTGACCCCTGGTCTACTGATATCAGGGGTCCGGCCCCCTTAATTTCTGGCTGTAGAATGTCATTCATTCATTCATTCATCCATCCATCCATCCATCCATCCATCCATCCATCCATCCATCCATCCATCCATCCATCCATCCATCCATCCATCCATCCATCCATCCATCCATCCATCCATCCATCCATCCATCCATCCATCCATCCATCCACCACCATTCATTCATTCACTCATTCATTCACTTATTTTTCATTCATTATCTATCTATCATTATTATTATCTATCATCTATCTATCATCTATCTATCTATCATTATTATCTATCATCTATCTATCTATCTTTATCTATCTATCATTATTATCTATCATCATTATTATATTCATCTATCTATCTATCTATCTATCATCTATTCATTCACTTACTCATCTACTTATTTATATATCTATTTATTCATTCATTCATTTATCCATTTATTTATATATTTATTTTTGTTTTTGTTCTTGTTGTTAGATTTTGGGCTATACCTGGTTGTACTCAGGACTTACTTCTGACTTTCGAGTTCAGGGATCACTCCTGGAGAGACTTAGGGAACCATATGGAATGCCAGGGATCAAACCCAGGTCTGCCCCATGCAAGGCAAATGCCCTACCTGCTATGCTATTGCTCTGGTCCTTTATGCTGTTCAAGTTGTGGGGACATTGCAGAACCTTTGTTAGCAGCCTCGGGTGGTGGGGGGGGGGCGACTGATCACTACTATCCCCCAGTCTGTCACCCAATTCTTGCAAAATGTGCTTCTCTCCTCTCTTTTTCTGTCCAAGCTGCTTCTTGTGACTGAGCAGACAAGACATCTGAGGAAGTGGGTTCACTAATCTCCCAGTTTGTTACCATCCCCATTCTATTATTTTAAATATATGATGTTCCAACATCCATCCCTTCACCACTCCACCACGGCAATTTCCCAACACCAATACCGCCAGTTTCCCTTCCCTCTCGTCCACCTCCTCCACTTACTCCTCCTCCTCCATCCTTTTTACGCATTGTGGTTTGCAACACAGACACTGAAGGTTTATCATGTATATTGCTTTGCCAGTTCAATACTCAATTCTAGTCTAGTGTTACAATTTCCAACTATTATTGGTAAACTGGTCCCTTCTCTATCTTACAATTTCTCATTCTTTTTTCTTTTTGGGTCACACTTGGTGCTCAGGAGACTATAAGGGATGCCAGAGATTGAACCCAGGTCAGCCGCATGCAAGGCAAAGGCCTACCTGCTGTACTATTGCTCCAGCCCTTATCTTACTCTTTAGCAAGTAACTAATTAATCAATCAATAAATTAATTAATTAATTCGTCTATCTATCTATTGCTTTTTTGGGTCACACCCAGCAATGCTCAGGAGTTACTCCTGGCTCTTTGCTCAGGAATTACTCCTGGTGGTGCTAGGGAGACCATATGGGATGCCGGGGATTGAGCCCTGGTCAGCTGTGTGCAAGGCAAGCGCCCTACCCACTGTGCTATCGCTCCGGCCCCTATATCTTACTGTTTCTTGACCTTTGTTATGACCGAGCTTTTGGAGTGGCAGTGTGTTACAGAAATGTGACCAAGAATCAGACACAGGCACTTGAGAGATTAGCGGGAGAGCCAGCTTTAATTACCTGTGTGGGCTCCACTTGGCTAACAGGAAAATGGGTCGGGGCTGAGCACGGTGCACACAGGGCTCCTACGGGTTAGGCACAGCCTACACCGATTCCACAGAGCAGTTTTCTCATGGGGCACACAGCGGAGCCTGGTCTGATCCGTGATGAGCACATTCTGTTTTAGGTTCCATACAGACGTTTACTAATCGTCTCCATGACCTGGTCTGCTCCTGCTCAAGCAGCCTCGTCAGTCTGGCTCCTCTGCTCTGCTCTGGCCATAGCTTATGATTTATGGCCTGTTCATCTCTGCCCAGCTCCTAGGAGGGTCACTGAGAGGTCCTGCCTCCAGTTTCCTGCTTCTGTGCCTAATTTCCCACTCCAAGTAGACCTGACCTCTCGGTTACAGTAGCACCTACATTCACAGGGTTGGAAATCGGAAGAATTTAATTCCCAGCTATATACAAAGCCCTCCACATGCTAAGTGGGCTGCAGAGAGCACAAAAACTGAGTGCGTGCTTTGAATACAAGAGGCCTTGGGTTTGAACTCTGGCACTGCATGGGCTCCTGAGCACCACAGGGAGTGACTCTCGAGCAATGCTGAGTGTGGGCCCCCAAACCAAATAAACAACAACAACAAAACCCCAAAGAAAACAAGTGCTTATTACAATAGTAACTGTCACTTGGTAAGTGTGTGACTGATGTTAGCTGATTCTGTTTTTCACTTCCACGACCTCCTTTTACTCAGCTACTTGGAGGCTCTTTCTGTGCCTTCCATCACCATCTATAAACAATTAATGTCTACGTTTCTATGTCCCTGATGGCTGACCTTGCTCTGTGATGAAGTCCTGGAATGTGAGTGGAAGGTGAACGTGCAGCTTCCAGAAATTATGCTGTGAAGGAGGGAAGACTTCTCTCCTTTCCTTTTTCCTGCAGGGTGAAATGCTGGCGTGATGGCTGGAGTAGCCATCTGTTTGGTCTGGTCTGATTTTTTGGGGTCACACTCAGGACTGCTCAAGGTTACTCCTAGCTTGTGGGGGTTGGGAGGGGTTCAGCCTGGTGTGGAGTGGTCATTTTGGATTGTGAAGTTAAAGCAGTATTTTTGTTTTGTTTTGGTGGTGGTGGGGGGTACCTATCTGGTGGTGCTCAGGGCTTGCTCCTGGTGACATTTGGGGAGACCCTATGGGGTAGTAGGGCTTGAACTCGGATCAGCTGCATGCAAAGCAAGCAGCTTACCCACCGATACTATGTCTCCAACTCCAGGCGTGGAGCATTTCTGAGCAATAAGTTGAAGTCCGAGTCTGGTCATTAGCAGTTGTGGTAACCACCGTATCTCGAAACCCCACGAAAAGATGAAGGCTCTGAGTTGTCTAAGTTTGTGGTTTGGGGTATTCATTTCTTATCCTTGAAGTGAATCCAGACGAGCTCAGGAAGAGAGGCTGGGTTTTCCCCAGCGGAGACGAGGACCTGGGTCATAATGACGAGTATGGGCTTGTTTAAAATGCTCGTTTCCAGGTCCATCCCTGCTATGTTTTTTTCCCCCTTTTTGGGTCACCCGGCGATGCTCAGGGGTTACTCCTGGCTCTGCACTCAGGAATTACGCCTGGTGGTGCTCAGGGGACAATATGGGATGCCGGAGATCGAACCCAGGTCAGCCACATGCTCTACCCGCTGTACTATGCGCTCCGGTGCCCCCGTCCCTGCTGTGTTGATTTAGACACTCCAGAGTTGGGTCTAGGCAATTTCCTAGGGACCTCGAGCATGCACCCGAGGACACAGGGTGTTGTTCTCTTGCCACTGGAGAGTCTTAAGGCAATCAGGCCTCCATGCTGATCCCTTGCTGGGTCTGGCAGGTGGAACTCAGGCCTGGTAAACAGGCAGGTGGGGGCTACAGCAGAGACATTTACCTTCAGGTAATGCGTCCCAGCCTCTCCCAGGAGGCTGTGCTCTCGGCTAGGGGCCGGAATGGGCTGGGGAATGAGCCACCTTCACACCCCGTCCTCACACTGGCAGTTGCTCCAAATCTTAGATTCTTGGAGGTCCTGAATGCCGCTGCCTGCTGAGATGCCCTGATGGACCCTGGACCAGCCCCCGAGGGTCTCTGTGCAGACTCAGGACTTCAGTGCAGAGCGATGCCTTCCATGAGCCTCTCCTGGGGAGAAACTGTTCTTACCTTCTACCAGCTGGCAGGCCCCAGGGGGATACGGAAAGCCTGACACAAGGCCCTGGGGACCTTGTGACAAGAGTCGAGTGCTGCTGTCTGGCCCAGCAGCATCTGTTGCCAAGGCGAGCCGGATCCTCGGGGAGAAGGACAGGACCAGGCGAGCGGGGAAGCAGGAGGCCCAGTCCCCCAGCCCTTCTTGGATTTCCCAGCCCTGTCTCTGCCCTCAGGTTCCTGGGTGGAAACTAGAGCCTGAGCCTTGTAAGGAAGCTGGGAGGATGCAGAATGGAGAGGGCTGTGCTGGCCACAGCAAGTCACAGGGTCCTCCTGGGCACGGCACCTGCAGGCTCGGCGCCCCTGACTGGCACACTGGCTCTCGCCCCCTCCCCATGCCCCTAACTCTGGAGGTCTCTGTGGCAGGGGAAGTGACCATCTGAGCTCACTGTCCTGCAGTGTGGGCTGTGCGTGTGGGTCTGGCCTCTGTGCTCCTGTGCCCCCTTCTCTCTCCACCCAAAAGGAAGCCGGTTCAGGAACAGACCTCTCAGGGCCACAAACCCAGTGGTCTCGGCTCACTAGTTGCCAGGCAACCCAGGATGAGCCATCGAGGTCATTTTCTCAGATAATTCTGGCTCTCTTCACAGCCTGTTAACAGATGGTTCTGCGAACAGCCAGCCCCAGCCCCAGTGGAGATCCCAGCCCCAGCTGGTGGGGCGCCTCTGCCCACTGCCAGTGGCCACAGCAACAGTGACAGGGATGAGAAACCTTTTGAGGGCCTCCACTCTTTGTTGGGGACACATTGGCTGCGTCAGTGCCAGGCAGTGGCCTTGGATCTGGGCCATGGGCAGGGAGCTGAGGGAGGGAGGGCAGACAGTGGACATCAGAAGTACCCAAGTTAGACCCAACATGTCCCAGCTGGCAGCACTGCCCCAAGTCTCTGTCTCCCTGGGGGTGGGGGGGGCTGCAAAGGGCTGCTTAGCAATCAGATCACCTGCCCTGGGTGGGTGCTTTCTCCTTCTCTGTTTTCTTTTTCATTTTAATTTGATGAAATTAATACTTGCAGTGTGGTATTGAACCTAGGACCCCACAAGGTTCAATATCTCTGAGCACGCCTCCCGACCCTCTTTCTGTTTTTAGAACCTGGATGCGTAGGTGGTGTCTCAACTTCTTGCAGGGAGATTAACGTTTTAGGTCAAGAGGTACAAAGCAGTCTGGGGACAGAGTGATGGCACAGTGGATAGGGCATTTGCCTTGCACTGAGCTGACCTTGGTTCCATTTCCCACACCCCATATATTCTGCTGAGCACCGCCAGGAAGTGAGCCCTGAGCACCGCCAGGAGTGGCCCCATAAAAAACAGAAAAAGGGATACGGGACCATTCTCGGCCTCGTGCTAGCCCCTATCCTGCTCTAGGAGACAGCCACATGCGGCTGTTCATTCCCAGAGACAGAACTGGGCATTTGAGGAAACTTTGGGCATGACCCCCCCCCCCCAGCATGACAGAGCACCTGAAATGTACAACTGTACATTGGTTTTTCTTTTTTTTTTGGGACAAGGACAAATTCCCTGAAGAACTTTGCCAAACATCCCATGCTCTCTGTGTCTGGCTGCACAATGTATCACTCATCTTCTGGTCGACATTGCCCCACAGACATAGGGTGCTTTGTCCATCTGCTCCCAAGAGGGGTCAGATGCTCACATGGTGAGGTCCGGGTTCCGTGAGGCTCTCTAAGCCATAGCTGGACCAGACACTGATCGGCAAGGGCCAGCTGTTTGTCCACCGGCATCAGGAGAGAATCACAGACATGGGGCAGAGCTGCTACTGGCTCTCCCTGTGCCCAGCCACTCACAAGGCGCCCAGGGGAGGGATGGCGGGTTCTAGCCCTGGCCTGCCACCCCAGCAGAGCCTCGCAACAAGCCAGAAGACCCCACCCCCACTCCATGAGGGCCTCCATTTTCCACATCCGGACTTCCCCCTTGTCAGAACTCCACCCAGCAGACCGGCCTATCACAGCCCGGCTCATCGAGATCCACCCTGCAGCAGTCTTTTTTAAATCCGGCCCAGGTATGCTGATCCAGAGACTCACAGACATGGGACAGAGCTGCTACTGGCTCTCCCCTGTGCCCAGCCGCTCATGAGGCACCCGGGAGGGATGGCAGGTTCTAGCCCTAGCCCACCACCCCAGCAGAGCCTCGAAACAAGACAGATGACCCCCACTCCACGAGGGCCTCCATTTTCTACATCCGGACTTCCCCCTTATCAGAACTCCACCCAGCAGACCTGCCTATCACAGCCCGGCTCACGTGGCCGCTTGCGGCCAGGCGGTTCATCAATAAATGCTGGATTTAGAGATGACTACAAGAGTATGCTACCCTCATGGCAGAGCCTGGCAAGCTACCCGTGTCGTATTTGATATGCCAAATACCAATAACAATTATAGACCTCATTCCCATGACCTCATGGAATGGTTTGAGGCTCTTTATGTTCCTGGAGCAAGCAGGTGCCCTTGGGCTCTACTAGCATGAGACAGGACATATGGAGATGTTACTGGTGCCCGCTTGAGCAAACCAATGATGAACGGGAAGACAGTGATACAGTGACAGTGATCAGGAGAGTCTGTCTGTCCCTGCCTCCTCCGGCTTCCCGGGCTCCTCCATTCACCAGCTCACCCCTGGGTGGTCCCACCAGGAGGCTCTCATTCCTGTGAAGACTGAAGATGTGTTCCAGTAGGTGGTGTCCACAGACCCCTTCCCCAGGATGAGGAGGTCGTAATGCATAATGCTCGGTAACAGTGGCTCAGAGACCTCTCATGGGACCTGCTGGTTTGCAGACCTGCGGATGTCAGCATCAGACACAGCACCAGGCCTTCATGACTCAGCCCACAACATGCTAAGGCAAAAAACCACTGGCTTGCGTGTGGGCCACTTGTGTTTTTTTTTTTTTTTTGGGTCACACCTGGCAATGCTCAGGGTTACTCCTGGCTCTGCGCTCAGAAATTACTCCCTGGTGGTGCTCGGAATTACTCCCTGGTGGTGCCCGGGAGGCATGGCGGGTTCTAGCCCTGGCCTGCCACCCCAGCTGGAGCCTCACAACAAGCCAGACCACCCTCCCCTACTCCATGGGGCCCCGCCATTTTCCACATCCGGACTTCCCTCTCGTCACAACTCCACCCAGCAGACCAGACTATCATAGCCCAGATCATCGACAGCTACCCTGCAGCAGTTTTTTTTTTTTTCAATTCGGCCTAGGTATGCTGGACCAGAGACTCTCAGACATGGGGCAGAGCTTCTACTTGCTCTCCCTGTGCCCAGCTGCTCATGAGGCGCCCGGGAGGCATGGCAGGTTCTAGCCCTGGCCTGCCACCCCAGCTTAGCCTCACAACAAGCCAGATCACCCTCCCCTACTCTGTGGGGCCCGCCATTTTCCACATCCGGACTTCCCTCTCGTCACAACTCCACCCAGCAGACCAGACTATCACAGACCGGCTCGCACGACCGCTTAGCGACCGCGCAGTTCATCAATAAATGTTTTATTTAGAGGTGACTACAATAGTATGCTACCCTGCTACGGCAAGCCTGGCATGCTGCTCGTGTAGTATTTGATATGCCAAATACCAGTAACATTTATATTAGGGTCGCTCCCGTGACCTAATATAATTGTTTGAGGCTCTTTATGTTCCTGGAGCAAGCGGATGCCTTTGGGTTCTACTCGCATGAGACAGGACATATGGAGATATTACTGGTGCCCGCTCTAGCAAATAGATGATTAACGGGAAGATAGTGATAGATAGTGATAGTGGTGCCGGAGTTACTCCTGGCTCTGTGCTCAGGAATTACTCCTGATGGTGCTCGGGGACCATATGGGATGCCGAGGATCAAACCCGGTTAGCAGTGTG
>JAJIBD010013611.1:0-18807 GCA_021461705.1 Cryptotis parvus | reverse complement strand
AAACCACACGATATCTTAGGATCATCTGTAGATCAAACCAAAGTTCCTAGAACATGGTAAATTTTTCAGTGAAAGTTGGTCTTGATCACTTGCCCTAGACTATTAAAAATTACATGAGGACCAGAGAGATAGAGTAAGTGGTAGAGAACATGCCTAACATGTATGAGTATCTGAGTTTGAACTTTCACACCTAATGGGCCACAGAGCACCACTGAGTGTGGCCTGGGTGCCTCCAGGCATGACCTGGTCTGAGTATAGCTGGGAGTGACCCAGGTCTCCAACAACTACAAGGGGGTTTCCCCTATAAAAAAAACATAATATTCTTCTAATTTTTATTGTTACTTTTAAACAGAAGAAAACTGAGACCTAAACGTAAATCATAATTTTTCACTCATTCTTAGAAGTCAGCATAGAATAAGAACTTTCATTTTGTTTTGCTTTGGCATTTTGGGTCACACCCAGTGATATTCAGGAGTTACTCCTGGCTCTGCACTCAGGAATTACACCTGGCGGTGCCCATGGCTGGGATCGAACCTGAATCAGCCGCGTGCAAGGCAAATGGCCTCTCCGCTGGACTATTGCTCTGGCCCGAATTGAACCTTTTGTTTGTTTCCCTTTGTTTGTTTGTTTTTTGTTTGTTGAATCTAATCTATCTCTGCCCAGATACTGTGTCTCACTGGCATGGAGAATCAAGCTCAGTGAAGAGAATCGGCTGAGACCTATAGCCTACAAATGAAGAGATACAAAGAGATGATCTTTGTGAAAAGAGATAGATAAAGAACCTGCCATAGAGGCAGGCTATGGGAGGGAGGGAATCGGTGACATTGGTGGTGGGAAATGGGCACTGGTGGAGGGATGGGTGCTGGAACACTGTGTGACTGAAACCCCCAAACATGAACAACTTTATAATTGTATGTCTCCTGGTGGTATAATAAAATATTAATTAAGAAAAGAGATTACCTTTGTCATTTGAACACCTTCCTTAACCCCCCCCCCCCAATATGTTCATAGAGACATCAAGAGGTAATGTTTGTCACTGCTATTCTTGCACAAGGCTTTTTTGGGCTTCTTGAAAATAGAAGCACCATGAATTACATGCTCAAACATGCCCACATTGTTGGCAAAAGCAAGAGAAAAATCTTGGAGGTCAAAGAGGTGAGAGTATCTATCAAATAGATCCGTCAGAACTGTGTTTCACAAGCTACTGAAGAATAAAGGATGTAAGAAAGGACAGATATTTGGAAAGCTGCTCTTGGACCGACCATATTGGGACAAGCTCTGAGCCAGAAATAAACCAAAAAAAAAATCAACTTTTTTTCTAAAAATGTAACTTGAGTAGCCGCACAACATACCTAAAGGGAAAGTTTCAGAACACACCTAGACTCAGAATCAGACTTCTTGCTGCAGGAGAGAGAAATCTACGGGCTAAGCCCATGTTTTCCATTCAAGAAACCCAGGTTGGAAACCCTGCCCCATCCCTGGCCTTACTGGAGTAAGTACTTGGAGTATCTTGGCAGGATTTAAATCTAGGGGGTTGTACAGAATGGAGCTGGCAATAATCACTTGACCCTTTTTCTCCCCTAAGTTTTTAAGGCTCCAAGAGAAACTCAAGAATCCGTTCATCTTGGAGCAAATGGTGACAACCACAAAGCACTTCTTAGGCCTTTGTAACCTTTTATGCTTCCACAGAAGGTTATGAGGGATTGGGAAAATTCCAAGAGTCATTACACTTGGATGAAAGTGCAAGAGACTGACAGTAGAGACAGTCTGCTCCAGAAGATGATGGTTCCTTCCAAACATGAAGCATTTTCATTGCTTGTAGTACCAAGTCTTGCTGCTACTGAACGAGTTAAATTTTCATGCTGAGCTTCAGCACAGAAACAAGAATCTGCTTTGAGTGATGGTTTGATTGAGTGATTTTAATAGCGACCACACCCAGGAGCGCTCAGGGACACTCCAGTTCAGTGAGCCTGACAGCTCTGTGTTCAGGCCAGCAGTGCTCAGAGTCACCAGATTTACACTCAATGATCTAGGGGTGGGTTCTGGGGTACATATGATTTTAGCTGTAGCTTTTGAGTTAGCATCTTCCTTCCAAACCTCACCATATATTTTCTATTTGTTGGGGAGAAAGGGGTATCCCAAACAAAGATCATGGGACCCTGGGGACACTCTCAAGGATGCGAAACCGACCAGTCCAGGGACTTCAATTCTCAGTCGTGCCATGCAATGCTACTTAAACTCAGTGTGTTGGGGTGACCAGGGCTACACTTGTTGGTGCCAGAGAGAAGAGCATCCAATGCTAGGGATAAAACTCAAGATGTCCCACATGCAAGGTTTATACATAACCCTGACCCCTAAGCTCTCTCTTGAGTCCAACCATCTTAGATTTCAGTTACTCAAACCCTAAAAATATAGAATACATGTAACAAGGACTGGGCATAGAGAGAGACAACTCAGTTAATGGCTTGAAAACTGGTGATACACATTTATCACAAGTTCAGTCATCTCCTTTACCCAACAACCCAGCACTTATGAGTTGTGCTTTGAGTTGTGATATGTGCAATGTGCTCTCTCTTCCCATGAAGACACCAAAGCCCAGGAGCCAGGAGCCAGTCTTTTAACTGCCTAACTCAGCAAGGACAATAAAGATGAAAGAATCCCATTGGGCTTAAAATAATTAAATAAAATAAATTCAATTCCTAATAGTTGTCACATGAAATTAAAAACTATAAAATTAAAATGGACCCAGTAATGCTTTTTATAGAAAAATGATCTGGATTTTTGCCAGGGGTGTGATGAATCCTCTGAAAAATGGGTCGCCCCAAAGAGAACCCATCTCTTTCTCAAAGGAAAAAAAATTTTCCAGATGCAAAAAAGTAACATTTATGAATTATAAAAAGGTAGAATTTATGACTCTTGACAGAGGACTAAGAATCTAAATCATCCTGTAATGTCTTATTTTCAAGTTTTAATTTTGCCTTCCTTGCCCTTAACTTCCACAGTCATAAAACAACTCTGAGGTGACAGGAAAAGTAAAGGGAAACGCTATAACTGGGGCAACTTATGGTTATTCCAGGACAACAACACTCTCCAACAGCAGCCGGTCTGCAGTCATTCTGTCAGGAGAAAACCTAGTCAAGGATGTTGGTTGTGGGGTACACATGCTGGGCAGAGCAGCAGGAACTTGTGCTATTATCCGGGACAGAAAGAAGGGATATTGGGTGACGAAAAGCCAGAAAAATCTGGGTCAAAGATCCTGCAGAGAGGAAGACAAGATGGTTGGGAGTTATAGAGGAAATATTACAGGACAAAGAAGCTTATCTTTTGATAACTGAACAGTGTTCCATATCATTTGTATAGTGATCCTACCTCCAGAATTTCTGGATTTCCATCAGAGAACTAGGACAGTTCCCTGGACTACAGTGGAAGTGAGAATGAGGATACTTCCCAGATCCCATTAGTGCCATGTTGGGTTGAGACTTACCAGATGAATAACCATAGAGACCCAATCCTCCTAACTGGAGCTGAATGCCGCAAGATTAGCTCAGTGTATGAGGAGTAAAGTTAGAAATTCAGAACCAATAAACAGGGCACCATCTTGGATGCAAAGTTTAAAATTAGAACCAATAAACAGGGCACCATCTTGGATGCAAAGTTTAAAATTAGAACCAATAAACAGGGCACCATCTTGGATGCAAAGTTTAAAATGAGAACTAATAAACAGGGCACCATCTTGGATCATACAGAGGCTCATTCTAGGATCTTCCACCACTATCAAGGGCTCTGTAGGACTAGGGCTCACAAAGAGACATGACCTCAGGATCGCAGACACTCCCATGATTGAGAAAGGTAGTTGGGCGTGAAATAATAGGATCTGTTAGGAACCAGGATCTGTTAGAACTGGGGATTGCAGAATTCTCCTAAGAGCTTTCAAAATCAGTAGTCAGAGGGAGAAAAAGCAGTGACTGTAAAGTCTGTGCACAGGAGTTAAGATTCCTACTAGACTTCTCTCCATGTGGCTGCAAAAGCGAATTTCTCAAGTCAGGATCTGACTCCAGGACTGTGTAAACAGGAATTTTATCAGAACCTCTTCCTAAGGCTATTGCTGTCTGGAGTGACCACAAAGCATCTGAAGCAAATTAGAATGAAGTTTTAAATTAAAATGAAAAAGAAAATTAAGTGCTTAAAATGATTGTGTTAAGATGGGATACTTGTGGCAGATCTACCATGACCTATTCAACCAAAGTATTTTCTCTTGTGGTGCAGATCAGAAGATTTAACGTCATATCATTTCAGCCTCTGAGAATTTGGATAGAGGCCTGGGTAGAGAAAGGAAGATGAATCTTGCCACGGCTGACACGTGTCCTCTGCCTAGTTTGCTCTAAATCATTAACTCCATTAACAGCTATAGAGCAGAGATAGATGCAACAGAGTTAAGAACTTTCTCCCAGATTCTAGAAGTTTTTTCAGTCAAGTTCTTCAGAGAGTGATGTTGTCTCCAGACAACCAGACAAGACAGTGGTTTGAGGTCCTCAAACTATGGAGCTCTAGAAATCTGACAACTTGAAACCACCCTCCCTTCCACCCGCCCCCCACCCCCCCACTGCCTTTTCCAAGACAACATGCCCCAGGTAAAGTGTTCTACAGCAAATTATACTTTATAAAGTTAAGGTGGGAAGAAGAGAGACCCTAGAAGAATCCTTACCTGCAGCTGCTGGTCTAATTCTGGAAAGACCGGAGGAATGAACTCTTCAGGAGGTGTATCATCTAAAAACATGAAAAGAAAATGGTCCTTTACTACTCAATTCTTTCTCTACAGAGAGTTGGACTGCTCTTACCATCTTTGGATTTGTGGTCTTAAATCCTTCATACGCATGCAGCTTTGGTTATTTTTATCACTTTTTCTGGGAACAAATAGAACGCAGAAGAGAATTTTGCTCATTTTGGTACAAGCAGAAGCAGAGAGCATAAGGGATGGGGTGGGGGTTGGCCTGAAATTTGCAAACACATGTCAGAATGTTCAAATGATAAATAGCATTAACTGGTCGAGCTCAAGCTAAGAACTGCTTGTAATGCAGAACAGCTACCTTAACCAGAAGAAAAATCAGGAAAGGCAGGAAAGCACTTGAACAGAAGGCTAAGGAAGTGACCTAAACCATCTCAACTCATGGAAGAATGTGTTGATGAGGAAAAGAAACTTTGGTACTGCTCTTAAGGTTTCCAGCTCCAACAAGCTTCGATGGTTTTGCCCCGTGTTCATCCCCACTTAACAGCCTCTTTCTGGGTGACAGGGGGCAGCAGGCAGCAACCCCATGAGGCATTTCTTCCCCTCATACCAGGCCATACCCAAGCAGACCTCAAGGGACTCTGGGCAATCAAGTTACTCAGGGCAATCAATACTTAGTAAACAACTGGATGGCTCAGGGCTCGGACCTGCAAATGGAGCACTGCTCAGGTCACCAGGCAACCCGAGCAGTGCTGACGGGCCTCCAAGGCTACATCCTGTGGTACTCACAGAGCTATGAGGTGCGGGGACTGAACTTGAGACCTTGAGTATGCAAGGAAACCATCTCTGGTCTCTGAGCTATCTTCCCAATACCAACATCATGGATTTTATATTCTCACTAGCAATACTGAAATGTTTTAAATTTATTATACTACTATGAAATATCAATTACAAAGCTATTCATGATTGGGTTGCAGTTATACAGTGTATAACCAAATTTATTTATAAAAACTATTTCTGTTCTAATTTAACCAGAGGAAGTGATACTCACAATAGAAAAGTAAGTGCTCCCTCCTGGTTCAGAATTAAACAACACACACACACACACACACACACACACACACACACAGAACTCCTGGTTTCTAAGGAAGAACTCATTTCTTTGAAGGCATCAAAGACACTCTCAGAGAGGTGATTCAAACATGAATAGTGTTAACCTCTGCCAAGCACCTCTAGAGGTTCATCACATGAAGCCTCTAATATATTTTAGTCAGGACGAGTTTAATGTTACCTACATTTGTAACTGGATTAAGATAGTGAAAATGCATCACCAAATTTAAACCCATTTGTTCCTAGGCCCATGCCAGACAAAGCCACAGATCCAGTAACACAACTTAGCTTTAGACTGCAAGTGGAAAATGGAAAGATCATCCCAACACTCTGCCTAAAAAATCGGAGGGATGATCTCAGAAACAAGGTGCAGTCTCCAAGCCTTCTGAACCATCTCTTCCTGCTGACATTAGTGCTGACAGCTTCTGTCAATTACTGTGGCTTTTTTGGTACACGCTGTCATTTGTGAAGAATCAGACTTGCTGCCACTGACCTTTTAGAGGTAACTTACATTATAAAAACTGCACTTTGTAAAAACTTATGTGAACCAAGATTCATTTAATTTTATCTCAGTAAAATGTGAGTGACTCAGATATCACAAACGAATTTAGCTCAATGAGTTCAAGGCTATAATAACTTGGCACAGGTAAAGAAGAACATTTTATTCTTTGGCATCTCAATCCTAGTAGTTTAAGATGAACAGGCTCTCATTAGAAGAAACAAGCTCTGTAAAGTAATGATAATGTATTTTGGAATTCTGAAAGACAGCCAGAATAGACTAGAGGCTGCCTGGGACTTAATCCTCCTTGCTCTCTGTGAAGTCACACTCCTTCCTACTGAATTATTAAAGAAGAAAGAAGAAAGAAGGAGGAGGAGGTGAAAGAGGAGGAAGAGGAGGAAGAGGAGGAGGAGGAAGAGGAAAAAAGAGGAAGAAGAGGAGGAGGAGGAAAAAAGAGGAGGAAGAGTAGGAGGAAGAGAAAAAGGAGGAGGAAGAGTAGGAGGAAGAGAAAAAAGGAGGAGGAAGAGTAGGAGGAAGAGAAAAAGGAGGAGGAAGAGTAGGAGGAAGAGAAAAAGGAGGAGGAAGAGGAGGAAAAAGAGGAGGAAGAGGAAGAGGAGGAGGAGGAGGAGAAGAAAAAGAGGAGGAAGAGGAGGAGGTCCTCATTTGTTTTACTCTAGTAAAATGACAAATACCTGGCAACACCCAGAATTTGTGAAGTTTATTATAGAAACAAACCATTTTTACATACATTCATGCCATGTGGAGGCACATAAGTGTGACCTCATTAATAATTTAGTAGACTAAGTAGATGCTTAATATTGGATTCCCTGAGTTGAAGGAAAAACCAAACGGACAGAAATAACCATCTAACCATCTAACAGAGAGTTTAGAGAGAGAAGCAAATACTTCTGTTAAAGGACAGATCAAGCTGGATTCATTCCAACAGGAAATGGCAGCAGAAACAAGAAAACCAAAGCCAGATGTTGGGAGAGGACCAAGTCTGAAAGGCAGTCCTGTTTCACTGCTCTGTGCCAGCTGGTCCATCTGCTATCCCTACCAGCCAGAAATTTCAGGACTTGCGAAGCAGCTTACAAAGCTGCCCCACGTTGATGTGTGGCATGTTTGCTTTTAAACAGTGGCTGCCTTCTTTGACAGACTTTAAAAATAGGCAAATATTCTAAAAGCAGAATGATGAATCATAGGATTCAGCCAAAAGGAAAGAAGGAAATGACTCAGGCAGATGAGTAGCACAGCTGTTCCACAAACATTTGGCCAAATCTTTGTAAAACATTTTGACAGTGAGGCTGGATCAGAGCTCCTGAGAGCAGTTCTGTTTTTTTGAACAATTCCAGAAGCACAAGTCGACTCTGTACAGTAGCTGTGCCAGGGGGTGGGGGTGCACCCTGCCCACCAGGAATTTGAATTTTTTTAAGATAAGAAGTTGCTAGATATGTTTAGAGAGTGACAAAATCAGAATGCAAGTCAATTTTGTTCAAATTCACTTATTCACCAAGTGTGCATTGAATACCTGGTATAAGCGGAGTCAAGGACAGAGAGGCTATGCTAAATTGGAAAACTACCTTATCATATTTTTAATTCATTATGGATATTATTTGTAGGGTTCCTTTTCGAAATGGGGCTAGGAGAACTCAAGGCAAAAAAAAAATGAATCCAAGGGATTTTTTAAATGACAGACTTGAAAGGAATGAATTAAGGAGGAACGCTTTTTAGTAAACAGATAGTCACTGACTATTTTGCAGACATGATGTGACTAAGTCAATGGTACTCAAGATAGAACTTCCTTATTAGTATGTGACCATTATCACATACCATAGTACATTCTGTGTTGGCCTAATCGTGCCATAGATTGAGCAGCTGCAGAGCTGCCTTTGTGATTATTCTGTTGCCTTCTCTGTGTTGTCGCATGAGCCGGATAAGTGAGAGCTACCAGTTTCCCTCTGCTACTCGGCCATGAGCGGTATGTGGTGAGAATTTTCAGAGAATGCCGCAGTCGGAGGGGCAAAGCAAGCATCCCTTGCAGCGCTCTCAGGATTTGTTCTTCCGCTTTGGGTCCATGGGTTCCCAGACTTTGGCACTGTGTGAGTCAAAAGTTTCTGGCAAAGACAATAGTCGGAAATGGTAATGCTAGACTAGAACTGAGAATAGAAAGTCACTGTCACTGTCTTCCCGTTCATCTTCGATTTGCTCGAGCGGGCACCAGTAACATCTCCATATGACCTGTCTCATGGAAGTAGAGCCCAAGGGAACCTGCTTGCTCCAGGAACATAAAGAGCCTCAAACCATTCCATCAGGTCATGGGAATGAGGTCTATAATTGTTACTGGTATCTGGCATATCAAATACGAGATTAGAAAGTAGGTAAAGGGAAATACACAATAACCCCTCAGTGTATATGCTGCAAACCACACAATGCACAAAAGAAGAGAGAAAGAGAGGGGAGAGAGAGGGAAGAGAGAGAGAGAGAGAGAGAGAGAGAGAGAGAAGAAAAGCACCTTCCATGGAAGCAGGTAGAAGGTGGGGTGGGGGAAACCGGGGCACTGGTGGAGGGATGAGTGCCGAACACTGTATGATTGAAACTCAATCATGAACAGCTTTGTAACTGTCTGTCTCACCATGATATAATACAAATACATTTTAATGCAAAAAAAGAAAAACTTAAGGGAAAAATATTTCTGGCAAAAGACTAGAAACCAAGCCCACCTATTTATTCCTCTAGTTAAAAAGATTTTGAAACAACTACAAAGTATCAGTAGTATCTTTCTAGACAGAATATTTTCAGAACCAAAACCCTCAGACAATAATCTCAGACTACAAGATCATTATCTGGGCTGAGCGATAGCTCAGTGGGTTGGTGTTTGCCTTGCAGGCGGCGGACTCTGGTTCAATCCCCATCATCCTATATGGTCGCGGGAGCACTGTCAGGAGTAATTCCTGAGTGAAAAGCCAGGAGTTACCCTTGAGCATTGCCAGGTGTGGTGACTCCCCAAAAAGAAACAAAATTAAAATAATTAAATAAAAAATAAGATTATTATCCAGTCGCTTCTACTGAGGAAAATAATTCACATTCTCTCTCTCTCTCTCTCTCCCTCTCTCTCTCACAACACACACACACACACACACACACACACCTCACTTCCATGTCCTTATTTCTTGTTTCATATAAGAGATGACAATTCTGGCTCTTCTTCAGAACCAGTTTAGGTGTTGCAAACACTCACTGTTTTGAAAAAGATCTTGACTGGACTTGAGAATTCATTCCTTTCCCAACCCACTCTGCTGTCCGTCCTAGACACAACTGGGGTCTGAGCTGGAAATCTTAAATCCTATGTAGAAAGAAATTAAGTGTCCACTCACAGGAAGCTTCAGAAGCCACTCTCAGAAAACCATCCCGAGTCACGCCCCACGTTCCACCAGAACCAGAACCCTGGCCAGAATTCACTCATGTATCTGTAGTTCCTGTGTCCGCAGGCAGATTCTAGAGCATGCGTGTGCGCCGATGCACAGCCTTGGACCTAGGCGGGAACTGATCTTAGTTTCACGCTCTGGCAAAAGTCTTCAAGCCCTTTACAATCTTTGGACAAGGAGTCTCTTGGTTTCTTTTACACTCTGCATCCACTAATTATGTAGAAGGAACTGACCCAAGTACAAACACGTCGGTATCCTGGAGACCGTCCTTCAGAGCACCGACACCAACTGACCTTTGAGGCTAGTGCGTCTGGAAGCGGTTGTAGAGGCAAGGCTCTTGAAAAAACTTTCCTGGAAATTCTTTGACAGCAAGACTCCTAAGCACTCAGGACATGCAGGTGAGGGCAACATTCCGTCAGACAGGTGCGTGTTAGATTCCCGGGCTTCCCCTTTGCATTGGTAAATGAAAACAATGAGCATTGCCTCTTTAAGACAGCTTTCCACATGATCTAGAGATACTGGCTTTAGTATCACTACTGAAGGGAAGAGAGAGAGAGAGAGAGAGAGAGAGAGAGAGAACAAGAAGAGTTGAAAATGGTCACTCTAATTTTTTTTCTTTTTGGTTCACATCTGGCAATGCTCAGGGGCTATTCCTGGCTCTGCGCTCAGGAATAACTCCTGGTGGTGCTTGGGGGACCATATGGGGTGCCAGGGATCAAACCTTGGTCAGCTGCATGCAAATCAAATGCCCTACCCACTGTACTATCACACTGGCCCTCAAAAATATTCTTAAAAGACGCATAACACCAATAGGGCATAGGGTGGAAAAAAGGGCTTACCATCCCCTATCATCTGGGAAACGCAAATTAAAACACGAGTTATTGTCTCAAACCATGAGAATACACTGTATCAGAAAGACCAGAAAAGAACAAGTGCTGGTGGAGAAACAGAAATTTCCATTCACTGTTAGTAAGAATGTTAACAAGTTTCAGCCTCTATGGAACAAAGCTTGAAGATGTCTCAAAGGAGTAAAAATAAATTACAAGAGAATTATATATTATCAAGTTATTTAGATAGATACCATTCTTAGGTATCTATCTAAATAACACTAAAGCTCAATTCAAAAGATAGGTACAATGATATTCATTGCAGGACATTTATATTAGACAAGATCTGGAAACATACAATACTATTCACAATAGCCCAAATCTGGAAATAGCCTAAATGTCTAAGAACAGATGACTGGGCAAACTATGGTACATATATGCAATGGGATGCTACTTGCCTATAAAAGATGAAATCAAGCAGATAGGGGACTTTCCTTGCTTGACATTTACTGAGTATGATCCTCAGCACCACATATGGCCCTGATACCACCGGGAGCAATAGTGAATACAGAGGAGGAGTAAGCCCTGAGCACCACCAGGAGCGATAGTGAATACAGAGCTAGGAGTAAGCCCTGAGCACCACCGGGGCAATAGTGAATACAGAGCTAGAGGTAAGCCCTGAGCACCACCGGGAGCAATAGTGAATACAGAGCTAGGAATAAGCCCTGAGCACCACCGGGAGTGATAGTGAATACAGAGCTAGGCGCAAGCCCTGAGCACCACCGGGAGCGATAGTGAATACAGAGCTAGGAGTAAGCCCTGAGCACCACCAGGAGCGATAGTGAATACAGAGCTAGGAGTAAGCCCTGAGCACCACCAGGTATCACCCAACCCCAACCCCTAAAAAATGATAAAATCAAGCAACCTGCTGCTTTGTTGATGGATCTGGAGAGTATCAGGCTAAGTGAAGTTAGAAAAAGGAGAGGGAAACATACAAAATGATCTCTCATATGTAGGATATGAAAAAAGAACCATGGCTGGGGAATAACAGATACACAAGGAGCTCGAAACTAAGAACTGGTTTCTAGCAGGAAGCTTTCCAGCACGGAGATGATGGAGGGAGACACTGGGACAATGGTGGAAAGAGTGGACACTCCTGTGGAGAGTTCAGACCTGGAATTTTTATGTACTAAACTCTATTAATAATAGTTCTGGGCTGGAGTGATAATCCAGTGGGTAGGGCATTTGCCTTGCATGCGGCCAACCTGGGTTCGATCCCCGGCATTCCATATGGTCCCCTGAGCACTGCCATGAGCAATTCATGAGTGCAGAGCCAGGAGTAACCCCCTGAACATTGCCGAGTGTGACCCAAAAAAAGCAAAAATAAAATTAATAGTTCTGTAAATTATGTGTTTAAAGTAATATGCATGCCCTAAAGGGGGTGGAGAAAGAGAGAGAGAGAGAGAGAGAGAGAGAAAAAAGAAAGGTGTCTGTCTCAGAGGTGGGGAGAGGTGGGGGAAGTGAGGACATAGGTGGTGGGAAATATACACTGGTGAAGGAACAGGTGTTAGAACATGATATTACTGAAACTCAACCATGAAAAACTTTGTTACTGTGTATCTCACCGTGATTCCATTAAAAATCATTTTAAAAGATAAAAATTAAAAATTACAGCAAAAAGAGAGATGTAAACCATAAAAAATACTACTCAGCTATCACTTCACTTGTATCACTTGTCTTCCTGTTGATCATCGATTTGCTCCGAGCGGGCACCAGTAACATCTCCATACATCCTGTCACATGCTAGTAGAGCCCAAGGGCATCTGCTCGCTCCAGGAACATGAAGAGCCTCAAACCATTCCATCAGGTCATGGGAATGAGGTCTATAATTGTTACTGGTATTTGGCATATCAAATACAACACGGGTAGCTTGCCAGGTTCTGCCGTGCGGAGAGCTATAAGAAGCTACTCAGCTATAAGAAGAGATAAGAGCTTGCCTTTTGCTTCAACATGAATGGAAGTGGAGTAAAATGAGTCATAAAAAGAAACAAAGACCAAAGATCTACTCCGGTGTAGCCTATAAAGACACAAAGCAAGGAAAAGTGGCATGAGCGAATGTCTCATGAAAACAAACTGTTAGACCTTCACCACAGAATTGCTGGGCAAAGCGGTCAGACAGTGCCCAACGAAGAGTGCTGGAAGGCTATTGGCACTAGGGTGATGGGCATAGTTTAGTAACATTGCTTACCGAAAAGACACACATTTGCATTCTTGTAAACCACTTAGCTCAATAACAGGCTTCAAATAAATACCTATAGGTTTGGGGTTGAGAGGTGATACCAAGTTTTCCCCCCTGCAAAAGAGATGCCATAGTGCCTGTCCCAGAGAGCTGACATGTGTTTGTAAGTCATTTTGTTTGAAGCATATAGAAACTAAGCAGCATAATACTAAAAAGACTCCTATAATTTAATTTACTTTTCATTCCTTTCCAGGCAAAGCATCAAAGGTATAATGGTGAGACGTGTCAGCCTATGTGTGCATTTGTATACATGTGTGAGCATCTGCAAAATAGTGAGGACTTAGGGGATTATTCATCTAAAAAAATCAAAGAGGACAAGTGAGAGGAAGAGAAATAAATCTAACTGCTAAGTCTACTCCGGTTAGTTAAGGCACATTTCTCAGATGGAAGCAACCACCTCGATTCTTGAGCACTTACTTTTTTCACATAAATTTTCATTTAAGAAGGGTTTCCCTTTTATTTCCCCTAGCAGCACAACTTTCTACATAATATGCTATAAAAACAATCACTCATGCATGAAAGATCTTTGAATATTTTCATTTAAATCTAAATCAAGATTCATACTTTATTTTTACAAATAAAAGAAGTGCAATATAGCTGCCAACTCATTTCAAAAATATATCAAGAATATATTTTAAAACTTCTATATCTGGGGGTTTGGGGTCATAGTGATAGCACAGCAGGTGGGGTGCTGGTCTTGCAGGGGGTTAGGAGCGATAGTACAGCAGGTGGGGTGCTGGTCTTGCACATTGCCAATATGGGTTTGATCCCACCCATGTTGTTTGGTTTCCCCAAGCACTGCTGGAGTTATCCCAGAGTACAGAGTCAAGAGTAAGACCTGAGTAACACACATACACACACACACACACACACACACACACACACTCACAAATGAAAGAGATAAAACTTCCTGATACCAAGGCTGGAGCCATAGTGAAGTAGATAGACTTGCTTTGCATATGGCTGACCTGGGTTCAACCCCTGGATCCCCATTTAGACCCCCCAAGCCCCACCAGGAGTGATCCATGGCCATAGAGCCAAGGAGTAAGCCCTGAACACTGTTGATTGTGGCCCCAATACAAAACCAAAATATTAAGGGTTTTTAAAATTTTTTTTTTATTTTTACAATTACAAAGATATACAATTAAAAGTTCATATTTGGGTTTTGGTCATACAGTGTTCCAGCACCCATCCCGCCACCGGTGCCCATCTCCCACCACCAACGTCCCCGGTTCCCTCCCCCTCCCCAGCCCTCCTCCATGGCAGGTTCTTTATTTCTTTCCCTTTCTCTCTCTTTCTCTTTTCCTTCCATTCCAAACTATGGATTACAGAACATGCATTAAAGGGTTGTCATGTGTATCTTTTGCCTCTATTTAATGCTCAGTTCTAGGTTGGCATTAGTACCCTCAACAATTGTTAGCACATTGTTCCGTTTTCTGTCTTACCTAGCCTCTGACTCCCACATGTTTGTGATAATTTCCACCTTTGACAAGACCTCCTGATATATGTTTCACTTGACTTTGGATATTGGTATCATATTCAAAAGAGCAAGAACAACAAGTGCTGGGTGGATGTGGGGAAAAGGGGACACTCATCCATTGTTGGTGGGAATGCCGGCTGGTACAGCCTTTCTGGAAAACAATATGGACTTTCCTCCAAAGACTAGAAATTGAACTCCCATTTGACCCAGCCATACCACTCCTGGGAATCTACTCTGGGAAACCAAAAATACAGAGCGGAAACACCATCCCTACTTTTATGTTCATAGCAGCATTATTCACAATAGCCAGAATCTGGAAGCAACCAGAGTGCCGAAAAGCGATGACTGGATAAAGAAGCTTTGGTCCATCTACACAATGGAATACTATGCAGCTGTTAGGAAAAATGAAGTTATAAAATTTGCCTATAAATGGATGGACATGGAGAAGATTATGTTGAGCGAAATTAGCCAGAAGGAGAGAGACAGACACAGAATGACTGCATTTATCTGCATAACACAAAATATTAAATTTTTATTTCATAGGCATATAGGTATTGATATGGATATAAATAAGTTCTAGAATATAGGTAAATATTTGGTATGATGCCAAGCACACTGTCAATTACTTATAAGTAATAACCAACATTTTATTATGAACAAGAACCTAAAGTTATCAAGCAAACCAATTCAGAGATCAACAGACTGAACAACATTTATCTTCACAGAGAGTCCTGATTCTATTTAAAGACAGAATATTTAAAGGACCAAAGGAAAATATAAGGGTTAATGCCCTGCTCTGAACACAGCCAACTTTATTCAATTCCTGACACCACATATGGTCTCCTGAGCACAGAGCCAAGAATAGCCCCTGAGCCCCCGAGCACCACTGGCTATGAACCAAATCTAAACAAATAAAATAGACAATTCTTCTAAAAGTTCTTGTATTTTAAGAAACACTCATCTATGGGAGGGAAACAGGGAATGCTGGTATTGGGAAATGTGCACTGGTGGAAGGAATGGAACACTGTTTGACTGAAACCCTATCATGAACAGCTTTGCAATGGTCCATTGCACAGTGATCCAGTAAATAAATAAATAAATAGATAAACAAACAAATGAATGAATGAATGAAGAGATGATTTGTTCAGGAAACAAAAGAAACACTCATCTAGTTACCATTATTATGGTAATCACTTTGTGCATTTTGTTCATTCATCCTTCTGAAATAATATTTTGAAAGTAAAAAATACTTTGAGTTTAGAGCATGTTCACTGACCAAGGAATATCTGCTTCAAGAAGTCCATTGAGGGACCAGAGCAATCGTGCAGTGCGTACAGTGCTTGCTTTGCACACGGCCTCTGTGGGTTTGGTCCCAGCACCACACATGGTCCTCTGAACTCCATGATCCCTAGTTCCTACCAGGAGAAATCCCTGAGCACAGAGCTAGGCGTGAGGCTTGAGCACCAATATGTATGGACCCCAAACAAAAAAAACACAAATGAAAACAAAATAGTTCATTGGAAATATACTTTTTGCTCAGTGTTCCACAAAATAAAATTTGCTTTCCTACTATATAAAGACATGTCATTTCTCATGATCATTGGAGTAATTCTTTGCTTCCAGATACATGCTTTTATTACATAGATCCAAGCTCTAAATAGATAATATATAAATACAGCCCCCAAGAGTTTATCTTTGAATCTCTTATTATGAAAAGTTTGGTTGGAGGCAAGTTTCCTCTTCTCAGCCAATAGTCTACATCTATAAGGATTTTGTAAAGTATAAATAATGACTATATCCAATATAAAGGTATACTGTAATGACATCTCTCTACAGAATTATTATCAATATTAAATTTACGGGATGTTTCAAGTAAAAAAAAAGCACTTTGATACTCAACTAACATTCATTCCCTTTCCGGATTTTATAATCTTTAGCAACAGAGTTCAACCAATAATCTAGTTGGATCTCCAAGAATTTTCATTAGTCCTTAGAATAAGGAATTAAAATTAGAATAAGGCATTAAAATTATATACATAGCATAGTGTTGATTTGATAGCATATGATAGTTAACTTTCTACTATGGTTCTCAATCAAATTCTCTGTAAATGACAGGCATACGAGATCCCCATTCCTACCTCACTCTAAGGGTTTTCCACTGATTGCTGCCACCATATGTGTATAGGCATCTTTGAAGGTAGGGGCAAGGGCCAGAGAGATAACACAGGGATTAAGGTCTTGTACTACATGTGACTGACCCTGACTCAATCCCAGGTACTGTATATGGTCCCCTGAGCACAGCGGCCTAAGCACCACTGGGGAAGTCCTAAACTTCCTCACACCCAAAAAATGACTTTATAAAAATAAAGCAAGAAGCAAGGTTGGAACAGTGTGACTTGGGAGAGCTCAACAAGGCTGCCCAAAGCCTCTTTCCCCAAATCCATACCCGCCATTCCAGTAGGATCCATATCCCCTGCCTTCCTACTTATTCCCAGGGTGATGGGGATGCAAGCATAGTCCTGAGGGAGAAAGATAAACCTCATTATTCATTCATTTCTAATGTGATGAGGTTTTACAGTCTACCAACTGTATAACTTGACTGACAGAGAGAACAGGAAATCCTGGGGTCCTATAGAGGAAGGAAGACATAATATCCAGAGTTACCAAAGGGAGAAAAAGTTGAAGGAAGGAGACAATGACAGGATAGACTTGTCAGAGCCACCATTTTGCCAGACACACACACACAGTTCAGGGAAGCACATTCGGCTGCTCCACAGACTCCCTCTGTTACACCAGGTGGCCTGATAGGTGAGGAAAACGTATTATCTCAAAGAGACAGCCATAAAAAGGGCTTTATTTAAAATAAATATATAAATAAATAAATAAATGGATAGATAGACATATAGACAGACATACAGACAGACAGATAGATAGGTAGATGTTGTATGATAGGTTCATGCCCAGATAGTAAATTTCTAGCAACTTGAATTTTTAGAAGAAAATGCTGAAAGCTATCAGTATATGCCTGATTCTTTCTAAATAAAATTAAACACAAAAAAGTAAGGTGTAAATTTGCATGAGAATTTGTCAGATCTTGAGTCTGTTAAATATAAAGAAAAACTCAAGTAATTAATAAGAAATCCTCCTGTCAGTACAATTTTTTTTTTTTTTTGCTTTTTTGGGTCACACCCGGCAATGCTCAGGGGTTACTCCCTGGCTCTGCACTCAGGAATTACTCCTGGCGGTGCTCGGGGGACCATATGGGGATGCCGGGATCGAACCCTGGCCGGCATGAGCCGGCCACGTGCAAGGCAAACACCCTACCCGCTGGGCTATCGCTCCGGCCCCCTGTCAGTACAATTTTAAATTCTCACCAAATTTGGAAACAAGTCAATGATTCTCTTAGTAACCTCAGAGGTGAGATTCCTATTTTTCTTCTTGTGTTGTCTTTCAAGAAAACTAACTCAAGGAAGGTCCCAATTTAGAACTTTATCTGTGGAATTCCCAGTTTGGATGGAACGCCAGTCATATTTGCTTATTAAAACAATGCACGTCGTGGGGCTGGAGCGATAGCCCAGTGGGTAGGGCGTTGCCTTGCACGCAGCCGAACCGTGCCGGCCAGGGTTCCATCCCCGGCTTCCTATATGGCCCTCCGAGCACCACCAGGAGTAATTCCTGAGGACAGAGCCAGGAGAAACCCCTGAGCATTGTCGGGTGTGATCCAAAAAAAAAAATGCATCGCCGTGTCATAGTTTATAAAAGCACTGCCAATTCTGGATATTGGCTGCTCCTTAATAAGGGTTCTGATGAGAAGCTAGAAATGCGGACTGTATTTGAGAATTTCCCCCCTTAACATGTTCTCTTATTGAAGTCTCTGGATGTCCCCAATCTATTTGGAGTTGCTGTGGTTCATTCCATGAGCCATGAATGATGAGCAGCTCCCCTCTGTCAAGGTCAGTCTGTCACCAAGTCCTTTGAACCCTGCCATCACCAGACTCTGAATGTAGCTATCCCCTTCCATCTTCTAATCCGGCTCTCATCACTCTATCTCTGCGCCATTTTTAACAGCTTCTTTCAGGAGGAAGTGGAGGGTGCAACAGTACATACCTAACATGTGCCCTCAGTGCAATACTCAGCAGAGCATGATCCCCTGAGGATAGCTGTGATATCCCCTATCAAAGAAAAATTAACAAATGTCTCTTCCACCTTGGCACCGCTCCACAATCTGGACTATGTCACCAAACATTGGCTATTTCCATCATACTACATACTCACTTGCTCAAGAACTAACTTCTGACATTCTATAGCGTCTACACAAATTAAACTGCTATAGAGTTTTTAAGATCAGCGTGGTAATGCTGGTCTGCCACTAGGAGGTCTTGGCCAATGGCATCTTACTTGTCCACAGTTCAAAGCTCTACTCCAGTTAACAAGGGTTCTT